>JAQIWG010000946.1:0-27869 GCA_034695025.1 Chamaedrilus cognettii
CGCCCCATTGCGCCCCATTGCGCCCCATTGCGCCCCATTGCGCCCCATTGCGCCCCATTGCGCCCCATTGCGCCCCATTGCGCCCCAATGCGCCAGCTGATGGTCTCTGGTGATGGTTCCGCCGTAGACTGGTGGGTGTTGTTGGAGTACTGAGGTTTTTAAGCAAATAAGATCAAGTGACCTGTGGTAATTGCACAGTACATATAGAAGGATTGTTTGCAAAAGTGCCTTAGTACCTGCGAGCAGCTAGTATTTATAACCTAATACAAATCCTCTAACTAGTAGCAGTGTGCCATTCGACTAAAAAAATCAAAAAATAAGATTGCAAAGAAATACGTAAAACAAATGAGGTCACAATGCCCGTGAGCTTCAAGACGCCTAAAGTAGGAATCAGCAGAAGCTATTAAACTCATCTTAAAGTATATAGTAAAGGCTGAGTTTAATCAAGGGGAGCATATAGCACGCCGTATTTTCAGGTCTGTATGAAGATAACGGAGGTGGGACTTTTCCCCGCGGGGCACACCACTAATTCAAATCAACTTCCGTTTTTGCTTAAAAGGTCCTACTTTCTACAACATTGCGAAGTTTATGCATGCGCTTTCTAGGCCTCCATTTCTGTGAGATGCGATGTGTTCAATGCGTGAGAGGCTAAAACAAGAGAGCACAGAACAAGAGAGCGGCAGAGCGCAGGCCTACACATTTAGTGGCATAGGCGATGAGTCCCGACGTTTGGCAGAAGTCTCCGATGGTGACGAGAACTTGAGCGTCGTCGTTGAGCCCGGACTTGTCGGACTTCTGCGAGAAATTCTCCAGATTTCTCACTAGCAGTCTGACTGCGTTGAGTGATAGCATCCCGGACTCGTACTGATTCCACAGGCTCGTCTGTGGGATGGAAAACAGATGCGCTACTTCGAGTATACTTATCGATATTGCAACAATTATAAATTTTTGCAATATATAAACTTTATTTCACCAAATCAATGGGAGCAATCAACATGACAAAAAAAAGAAAGTAAAAAATGAATACGCCAGGTGACGCACTGCGCGCAGTGAAAAATGAAGACATTGCATGTAACGAAAATCGTTCTCAGCACAGTAACAGATTAGACACATGGCACTGCGTGCACAGTAAGGCCTAGCGTAGTAGCTACTTATACAGCGAAAAGGCAAACAGATCTCAAAATTTCTACGAAGAATCGTCCCGCAAATACCGCGAGGGACTCGACCAACAACGAAGCGTCGCCAAAAAAAATGGAAAAAAAGATAATAGCAGTTTAATCAACCTTGCGCGCTGGATTCAATATATCTTTTTTTTCACCGCAAAGGCAGTTCATACATAACCAACAACAAACAGAGTATAACAACCAAGTGAATCACAAGTCCGGACAAGACAACCGCGGTTGCACACATGTATGTTGGGAGGCCGCCCCACACTAAATAAGCGCCCTGCGAGTATTATTAAACGAATGTTTAAATTCCCAGCCTGAGATTCTTAGGCACGCAGACTCATCCATCCCATATTTATTCAATAGGGCGATGGCTTCTTGAACCAAGCCAAACCCTTTGAACAAAATATTGGCAGCGCTTGATTCACCAGCACTAATAATACATACAATAAAGGCAGAACACGATCAACAAAAATACGAGGCGAACATCAGGTTGTAAAGCCTGCGGAACCTTCTTGATCTTCTGCAGCTGTTCGTTGATGTCGCGCTCCTGTTCCTTGCCCACCAGGGCGGTGACACCAGACTCCCTCGGCTCTTCACCAAACGAAGGGTCTCGCTCTAGATCACTCAGTGTCGACCTCGCTGCGCTCAGACGCTCGTTCTGCATGCATTCGCACCAACCCTCAAGGAAATCATTACTTTTGTAAGTAACTAAAGTTTAAAAACTAGTAAATCGAGTCACAGTTTAATCCCTTGTTTTGCAGTAGGCCTGCCGTTGCCGAAGGTATGGCCTACAGTAGATTTAGGACCCTGTGTCCAAATTTAGATCAGTACGATAATACAGTACAATCCTAGCTCATTAGGCCAAGTCTGCGTGCTCCGCCATCCATGCTCTCGCTTCACTCCAATTACGACTTTTTCACTCGAATCCTGAACTCCCCTGAGTTCGGGATTCAGCAGCAAGAACAGGTGACCAATTTTGTGACCATTTATTGTCCGACCTCAGGACGTGTCCTTCGGATCTCAACGAAAAGTCCCATCAGGGTTGGTATTGGGCAAGCAAAAGAAATTAAATTCTCTGTTAGGCTACCGCGGGATTTGAATCCCAGACCTCTAGCGCGGCAGTCCAGTGACAATACCACTAGAACACGTCTGCAGGCTGGCTTACGTTCTTAGTTTCCTCTGTTTGATAGACGAGTGCCTTGTAAGGGTCCGTGATGTCAATGTACTTGAGCACTATGTCCCAGTCAGCATCGGCCAGAAATCTGTAAAAAAACAACAAAAAATTAGAAAAATAAAAAAGCGACGATTTTCTCAAGGGAAATGATTAACGGAATATCTTATAAAGAAACTGCTGGCTACTTTATAGAGTTCTGTTGGCGCTGGCTGTTTAAAAGGTACAATAAGTTTTTGTGGCTAGATGTGCATGGGCTATTATTGACAGGATTTGAATGCTTTGTATATTCTCAGTTACCAAAAAAGCTCAGATTAGATTAGAAGTAGAAAACGCCTGTACTGTCTCTCACACATTTATTTTCCCAGTAAAATTCTCGCACCCGCGATTCACGCAAGTGGCGTTTTTTCCACCTCGCTTTGTATAACATATTTTTGGTGCGTTACAAGTGCAATATACATACATACACAGTAAAATGAGTTAAGTTTTCCTGCCTATCATTGAAAGGTAGGTTATAGTGAGGTTCCTTCGCTAACACCTGTCAGATCTGTACATGGTTGTCGAGTCATGAACAATATCCCTCAAGTGTTCCACAGCCTGGGTCATCGTGTCACGGCGGGCGAACGATATCTGCCGCAAGCCTATTTGACAGCAAATCACAGGACAGCTGCAAAGGCATCTGCCAAAGGAAGATATTTTTGGTAAATTGGTACATTTTATAATGGGTGCTGGGATCATTTTATTAAAAAATGCAATGTAGGGATATTTTTTGCTAGATAACCAGAATCTAGGGATATTTCTTTTTGGTTCAATGATATCGCTGGTCACGACACATCACTATATAAGAACCCGTGCAAAAAACCGCCAAAAAGCCAAAAAGGCCCCCGTGGCAAACTAATAATGCTGAGATCTGCTGCATATATGTTCAACTACCAATCACAAGATTTCTGCATAAAGCATTTGCAAATCGATACAAGTTTTGATTTCAGAATATGCAAACAAAGATTAATCCAAAGCAGATTCCTTTGCCCCAAACCAGATTGACACACAGAATATTCTAGAATAGAAATATCTCACCGAGCAATTTTAAGACCATAAACTGCGATCCTCGATTGATGATTGACGACAGCATCGAGAGAAAACAGACGTGAAAGAAGATCTGAAGAACCACAAAACTGAGACTCTGAAGTTTTTGTTATAAAACAAATATACATTTCAATGTTTTTCATGCTTCGAAATGTTATTGCAATGGAAGAACAGTCAGACTTAGGTTAACATGGCATGGACGGCGACATCAAATTTTTGGATTTTTTTTGTCGAGATAGTCCTAATTGGACCAATCTTTTTTTTCTCGTTCAGTCGCCCGTTAAAACTGGGATTGTTTTTTGGGTATTCAGTTGTGACAACAGAACGAATCCCACCCGGTACGAGCTGAGAGACATTGCAGGGACGCCCAGCTCTGACATGAGGCAGTAGACGAAGACCAGGGACATGGCGCTGTACTCCATGCACCACACCATGCCCGCAGACTCCTGCCACGAGGCTATAGGGCTGATGCCAATCTTCAGGAACGGGCGAAGCATCATTACTAGAATGCCGCTGCAGCAAAAACAAGCATTGAGATATACAGGCTGTGCAATCAGTATTGCCTGACGTCCCTTACTCTAAGCGACGTCCCTTCTCTGAGGCAATTTGTCACGCGTCCCTTATGAAGGCGCGATGGATGCAAATTCTGCTCCCACATTTTGACTCGGACATAAATAACAATATATTATATATATATTAATAATATTAATAATTAATAATTAAAACTATTAAGATTGAAGCAAGGCTGCAAGCTTGAATAACGGAAAAAATTCCCCCATTGTGCCTAGGCATAATTATTTAAGGCACGCATTCACCCATTCTCCTAAGCCCTAATGAATTGAGGCACAAATTTAGACTCTTTGAAGGAAAGGATGTAACGGAAGACTTACCGAGTGGTCAGACGAAAGAAGAAGATACCAAAGACCATGTAGATAAAGTCAGTGTCGAAATAATCGATGAAGTGTCGATTTCTTATCAACCCGTATCCACACGCGGCAAAAATAAATGACCTCGTTATCACGAAGAGTATCTCAAATATCCTGCACATAGAACAAAATAGACATCAAAAATAAACAACAAAAATAAACAACAAAAATAAACAACAAAAATAAGCAATAAAAATAAACAACAACGTATGCGACATAAAACAGCAATAATAAACAGCAAAATTAACACAAAAATAAGCAGCTAAATCTCTCTCTTCAGTGCTCTGCCAATTGGAAGGTCCTCGGTGTCCAAACACTACGCTACAATTATGGCCAATCTTTAGCCCTTCTTTCAAATTCGCATACGTTTCCTTCTCAAGCAGGTCATTTATCATGATGACCCGCTTAAATCATGAAACAGTAACATCGACAACAAGACTAAACTAAAAAAATAAATAAAAAAGTTAATAAATCTAACGGTTAGGCGGATGAGGTTACCTTTCCAACAGAATGTCCATTCCACTCGACATGCTCGATCGCATGTAATTGAGGTTTACGCCAAAGCTGATCAACGTTATTAATCCAGCCATGCCAATCAACATCGCTGAAAGAGCAAAAGTAGACGGTCGCGTTATGGAGTAAAAAATCAGAATTATATCCATATATGACTGCACTAATCCTTTGCTCATATATCTGTATCAGAAAGAAAAACTGGATGGGACATGTAATGAGAGGAAAGGGCTTGCTCAGAGATATGATAGAGGGAAGAATGGAGGGAAAGAGAAGACCGGGAAGGTCACGGATACGAATGATAGACGACCTGCTGGGAAGGAATCGCATGCAGAGATGAAGTGAAGAGCCGAAGATTGGCTAGGGTGGAAGGTTTGGACACCAAAGACCTGCCATGTAGCAGAACACTGAAGAAGAGAAGAAGATATGCATATTTTATATCATTATGTATTTGTCATATATATTGTAAGTTTCAACGGGACCTCTTTACCTTCGTAACACACTGGTAATTGCAAAACCATGCGTTACAGGTCCTTCAGCAAGGGTGCTAAACACACACGTGTCGCTACCTGCTAAGCCCGTGCCAGATAATTATTTATTTGGTTGGCGTCAGGAAAGGCATCCGGCCATAAAACCCAGCTCCTGCAGTCCTCACAAGGGCGCATACGTTTAAATCTGTGTGAAAACATTGACATTAACAGATTACACGACAAAAAGGCTGCTTGGGTTAGTTAGTTACTACGTTGAAACATATAGGCTTACGGTACATTATAATTAAATTTTTGCATCTAAATTTGACTCAGGAAACATTTACGAAAATCCTCAGAAATGAATGTGAATGGGGCCCCAGGTCATTGGTCCCGTCCACTCACCAATGTACATGACGAGATATGCGCACCCTATCACAGCGAGAACCTCAAGGATCGGCTCCTCAAAGTTGTTCCTCAGCCACAGCTCGACGGCTCGGGCTATCACATAGCCGAACAAGACGCTGCAGACCAGCTGGAACACGATTATCTTGATGATGAACCCCACGGCTGCAACGAGACCACAGGACCATAGGCGTCACTCCCGGGGGGTTGGGGGGGTCGCGACACCCAGAATTTGGACTGGGGGGTCATCGGGGGGTCGTAAGGAAGGTCAAAACCCCCCTGTTTGGAAAGAGTTTTGTTTCAAGCCCTGCTCGCGAGTTAGTCCGCCATTACGTGTTTCATCATTTATTTTCGCGACCCCCCCAGGTTTTGAACCAGATTGACGCCACTGCACAGGACGATCAGTCCCCAATAACCGTCATGTTACTATGAAAGAGTGTTTTTGAGCAAATAAAACAAACTTTTCCATTGGATTTATGCAAAAGAAGGGTGTACGAAGCGTCATACAGATGTCCTCCGCTGTGAAAGTGATAATGGAGTGAGCGCAGCGCGCTACGACGGACATGAGCGCTGTGCCCAGCAGACACTCCACCTTCAGCATGCGGTGAACCGTCTTGAAACTACCTACACCACCACCAAACAGACCGTTTCCTTGCATACTCTACAAGATACACAAAGTTTTAGACAAAATACACAAAAAATACGCAAAATAAAATACACAAAATGCATAAAATACTCAAATTAAAACACACAAAATACACAATAATTTACACAAAATACACAATTTAAAAAAAAATACACTCGTACAAAGATTTTAATGTTTCGCTAGCTGCTAACCCCGTGCCAGATAAATACTTATTTTATTGGCGTCAGGAAGGGCATCCGACAGTAAAAACCCAGCTCCAGCAGTCCTCGTCAGGGCGTAAACGTCTAAGCCTGAGAGAAAACATGGACATTAACAGACTAGACGCAAAAAGAGGTTACATAGCTTTTTTGTTTTTTTTCTTACATTTATTACTTCAGAACAAGATACAAGTACACACATAAATCGCGTATGAAGCAACGAGGTTAGGCAAAAAAAGAGATAACATATCCCCGAGAAGGCTTGCACCTATACCTAACCCCCACAGCTCAGTTACAATTCCACATCAAGTAGTTGCGTATAAAAGTTAACTAGACAAGAATAATATAAATTAACACTTCAAAGAAACAAATGTAAAAAAAAAAAGAGTTATTCGTACCGACGCCGCTGAAGACTGAGACGGAGTATGTGTCGGAGTAACTGATAAGTGCTGTGAAGAAAAAGCACTGTCCACTCGTCCACACGTAGGTATACACGCGCGTGACGTATGTCATCTGGAGTATGAGTGTCACCGCTGCGTGCGACAGTAAACAACACACGTGAAAAAAGAGTCCGCTTTAGGATAGTATAAAGTACTTTATTATTAATTCAATTCTAACATGAACCTTGTTAGGTGCATCAGGTGACAGATTAAACTCTGGACCAATCATCGAGCAATTTATTCAATCATTAGTCAGTTAGTGAATTTGGGGCCAATTTTGGGTGGGCGGAGTCAGGCTCCAGGAGAAAATATTTGATTGGCAGTCGCGAGGTTGTGATGGAGTCATTCCGCCTACTGTACATGAAGATGCTGAAGAGGACGACACGAATGAATGAGAAGGAGAAAATGCGATCATCCAGTGTGAAGACGAACGAGAAAATAAGCGGCGGGACCGCCACGCAGTGCACCGTGCTCGTCGATATCTGCGTACAACAATGATATTTCCTTCCAATCTCTTTTGCGTTTCAAATTGAATTGAATTTATTTTCAGTCGCAAAGAATAAAAACGCGCAGGGCATTAAAACAAACGTCACAGCAGCAGACTCAAAACAACGAGTCACAGGTTGTGACGTGAAGCACTCAGCGGATCGTCACTCGTAGGAAGACAACACGTTTTGTCACAGAGATTGAAACCATTGGTAAAATCAGAATCAATACAAGTCAAGCATTTTTCAATATAAAATATACATTACTCATTCAAAATTTAATGCGCAATTTCACATGATGAAGGCGATGATACACGTAAAAGCAGCGCTTCATGGAAATTAAGTATAAAATCGGAAAAAATCTAAAACCCTATACCGCGCATATTCTTAGTAATGGAAGGATATACGAATCGAGGACAAGAGATGGGTTGAAGGATTTGGACACCAAAGACCTGTCATGTGGCAGAACACTGAAGAACGTGCAACAGCACGTGCAAGTCTTAATTCAACTAAGTGAAAGAAGTATGAAACTATTAGCGAGCCTGCAGAGCGTCGTCGATGAGCGTCACACTGCCGAACTCAGTGACTAGGTAGGCTGTGAAACAACCGATGAGGAAGAGACAGATGTAGGCTGAGGGGAGCAGGTAGTGCGACACCTTCAGCTTAAGCATGCGCAGGAACGCTGCGGTACACAGCATCAGTCGTTGTTGTTGTTTGTTGTTGTTGTTGTTGCTGTTGTTGAAATGCGTGAAACCTTAAATTTAACTCCTCGACGCTAGCAATAGCGAGCGAATCCAAAGTTCTCCGTGCTAATGCGTGACCCGAAAGAACGTCAACTTTATTTACATAACAACTCACTGTATTTTATTACATACATACTAGCAGATTTTAAATAGATCAAAGTATCGTCTTTGCGTAGGACCTACCCCCCCCCCCTCTCCCTCCCCGGTCCCTATAGTCATTTATTTGGTGGGCGTCAGGAAGGGCATCCGGCCGAAAAAAACTCGGCTCCAGCAGTCCTCATCAGGGCGCAAAACGTCTAACGTGTGCGACAACATGAACATTAGCATAATGGACGTCAAACAGGCGGTCGGTTTGTTTTTTAACCCCCTCATAGGTCCAGACTCCACAGTCTTCTATAGGCCGACATGTTACAGTATAATAGTATCGCCTACCCACGGCTACTATACACGATGTGATGAAGAATGCGTTTGTTGGCGGTATAGACTCGTCTAGAGATTGGTTCCAGCCGTCTTTGGACATTGTGCTGTCTGTTAGTTGTTGTAGTTACTGCTGCTGCTGCCTCCGCTACTGCTGCTGAATTTATCCTGCTTCTGCCGTTGCTGCTGCTATTTGAGGTAATAGCTGCTGCTAAATTTATCCTGCTTCTGGGTGGTATCGCTTAATTCTGCTGCTGCTGCTGCTGCTGCTGCTGCTCCTGGTTGCTGTTGCTTCTGCTGCTGCACAATTTACCCTTCTAGGCCCATTCAATTACCCAATAGTCTACCCTCTACAGCAAAATACATGCGTAGGATTTGTCGTGTCAATGATAACGTGAGATCGAGCTATAACGAACGCGCTACTGAGGGCCTGCAACGATCACTGCTCTAATGTTGCAATCGGCGTTAAGACTTATAGCGAAGTGCATCCGATTAACGCGGGAGTTATGAGGCTCGGTGGGCTTGTGGCATAACCGAATTGTAGACAGGTCTGTAAGCTAAGAATATTTGCAGCTGCTGCGACAAAATTC
The DNA here is from genome assembly GCA_034695025.1 of Chamaedrilus cognettii. Classification (NCBI taxonomy): domain Eukaryota; kingdom Metazoa; phylum Annelida; class Clitellata; order Enchytraeida; family Enchytraeidae; genus Chamaedrilus; species Chamaedrilus cognettii. Next base: position 9,253 of record JAQIWG010000946.1, read on the forward strand.
CATCTTGTGTGTTAATTCGTCACGAGTAACCTGACGTCATTGTAGGAAAGACACTTATGGGCTAATGTCGTAAAACGACCGTAGGCCTGATAAACAATCATGCTAAACAATTGAATTTGCTTAAATAAAGAATCGCATCAAAAATACTACACAATATCGGATAACAAATCACAAGCCTGTAGTAGGCAATGCCTACAAAAGAACAGCTAGATAGCCAAGTGTTCAGTCAGCGCTCCCCCAAACGTCATCCGCGAAGGTGCCTCGGATGGCCAGAGCGTTTCCTCGCTGAATTGGCGATGCTCAGGCGCTGCCTAAAAAAGGCCGTCGATCGCAGCTCCCCCATCACCTGATGAACTATTTTTTAGCGTCGGTCTCCTTGTGTCATTGAATGAAGACCATATTTTGCCTTCTAAATGGGACTGTTGTTCTGGCCTATTAGACTTTCGTTAAGAGCTGTAAACCGACTTCTAGCCCTAGGCCTGTATTATATCTGTTTCAAATTTCAGGATCTATTGACTGCAGAACACAGTTGCAGTCGGCTAGTAGGCTAGTAGGCTCGGCAGGCTACATATACCTGTACCTAACGACTCGTGCAGTAATTGGGAGGCTTGAAGATATTGGGTGACATGAACTTTAATGATAAATCATTCAGTGAAAAAATAACGATTGAAATGAGTAAACTTTGAAAAAATCATCTCTACTTTAATCTCACCTAGGCCCCTAGAAATCAAGGATGAAGTCAGTTTCGAACGACATTTATCATAAAAATGCAGCACAAAGTCAAAGTTCACACAAATTATCTGGAAGATAATTCCATGTTTGCATCGTGATAATGCACCATGTTTCTATACAAGATCCGGTTAGTAATGATCCTATCGATCACAGCCCAGTACGAAAAAATAAGGTTTGGTGTAACGTAAGCGTTAACATAAGCAATAAACGAATCCTGATCCAATCCTCAGCTAACCTCAAACCTAACTATAGGCCTAAACTGAATCTTTCTCCATATTAATCTGTGATTTACAAGATTGCCGCTTGTTCCATTGACTTGAATGAAAACCTTACAGTGTAAAGTCAATGAACGCCAGCAAAATGACTGGCTAAAGTCACTCAGTCAGAGTCAGCGAATACACGATGCAGTTCTAGTGCTGATCTAGGCCTATAGCATGGTGTAGAGGACCAGTGAGCAGACGATACCGATCACCTGAAAAACAAAACAAAAAGAAGAATAGAAGCTCAGTTGTCTACAAGAATAGGCAACTACAATGAATCAGTTTCTCACTGTGCAAAATCACAGCTTATTGAGCGGAGTCAAGCCTACTTTATGCAGGCTAAAGTATGATCAAAGCGTTTCTATTTATTTATTGGCAATCGGTCAAAGACGACAGAAAATTGGCTGCAAAAATCAGTGGCGGCGCACTAATGGGGCTAGGGGGGGCAAATTTCCCCCCTTTAAAAAAATAACGACGGTCAAAATTAATGATGGCGACTAACCACGAGTGCAGCCATGGAGAAGCCGATCGCGATGAAATAGACGACTATTGGATAGAGAGCGTCCTTCCCTGCCTCATAGCAGCCCTGCAGCCAAACATGGACACTTTGACATTAACACTGAAGCTTTGAATTAAGCAGCATAGAATGATAAGTGAAATCTCAACAATTCTGTGAGAATTCTAAAACATATAGAAAGTCATGTATTCAAAGAAAAATATTGAATCAAAGAATCACGAAAGCATCAAGGCTGATCCAGGCCTGATAGTCAAGGCTTAAATGATCAAGGGCTGAGGGTCTACCTTTGTTTTCTTAAGACGTTCTTTAAACACAGTTGCAATAGCTTCTATGAAAACCTACCATGCAGCCAAATTAATTACACATATGATCAGGTAAAGAGTTCAGTTTTGCATCTCTCCGTGAAGAGGGTTAGGTCAGAAGTCTATGATACCGACCCTGTAGTGTAGTGCGTTGTTGACCAGGCCAAATTGTCTGCCTGGCGGGCCTCGCAGCTCAGTCTGACACTTGAACCGGTCGACATAGTGACCCCTGGTGTCCATTCTGCAGCAGCTGGCCGGCACGTAGGGCTTGTCCACCTCTAACAAACCATGCCAGGCGGTACATTCGTTAATTTGCATCTAGTTACACTGTTGAATGAAGCGGTGTATGCAGAAATACGCTAAATTCTGTTAGCCCACCCTTTTAATTTTTTGAGAAGTTTAGATCCATTTGAAACGCAGCTAATATTCTTAAAATTATAGAAAAATACTGAGATTCGAAATAGACAGTATAATTGCAATTTAAGCAGTTGATATTCCAAAATTTTAAATACCCTGACCACTATCAAATAACATGCTTTAAATTGTGATTATTGAACAAAGAATTCAAATTTGCAAACAAAAAATTTACAACTATTACCACAATGTATCAGACTCACTATGGCGGTATAGTAAATGCTGGTTTTTTCAGTTTTCTTTAATATCACAGACATAAATGAATAACAAAAATACGAATGACCAGTTTATATCCCGCATGTTGTTAGTAAATGTCAGATCGATTGACAAGTGGCTACCTTGACGCCCGGGGTGATCCTTGTACCAAAACGTCTGTCGGTAGAGATGCCAACTCTGGTCCTCTATCGCGCAACACTTTAGCTGAAAAGCGATCACCATATGTCAATTAAACTTTTTTAAACCATTAAACAATTAAACTTATCAATTAAACAATGACGGTGACTATTTATCACTATTAATAGAGACAACAATAACGGTAGCCACTGATTATCCGTTTCACAACTACTCATAGTAACAAACAACTGGCTCATAGCATAAAACTTTTCATCTGAATCAACAATTAAAAGCTAAATAGTTCTCGTAGAGATTTTAAAGCACCGATTTTTCGTCACATTCTGTCAAAAAAATGACAGCAGCGCGCTATAAATAATAATTACCTTTTCTTGTATTTCGTCCCAGCTGCGCGTGACAAGGTTGTTCCACTCGTTCTGCATGTTGGTGCCGTACGTGGATAACAGGGACTCCCGCATGTATATCCTCAGCATACCGGCAATCTGCAAACCAAAGTTATTGTCGACGCAATCTGGCATTCGTATTTAAATTGATCCAATAAAGCATAAAAAACAACTGTACACAGAATCCAGTATGCCAACGTTATTATAAAGAAATCAGGCATTAACAAAGAGAAATCAGCAATACACAAGCCTCTGTATTGCATTGTTGATAGTTTACATGAAAGCGTGTAAGTTAATTTATTCTATTTATAGAACTGCTCCACTGGTCATCAGAAGTAGCATACCCAGACTCTGCAGACAATGGCTGTGGTCGCACCGATGACGGCGAAAAGAAAAATGAGCGACAGCACAAAGCAATACTGCAAACAAACAGTACACATTTCTATAAATTATAAAGCAATCAAATTCATATTGTTAAACTAAGAATACAACAAATTAAATCACATTTTTGACTCACTGAAATTCTTAATAAAAACTTCAAGATCACACAGCAAAATATTAAAGCCACAAGGCCATTAAAATAATTAAATATTAATTTGAAGAATACTTCACATTCTACTCCATCGTCTCCACGCATTGCTGAATCTTTGCACTTAAAATAATCTCTACAGAAAACTCAATCACACGCATGTATTATATGTACCACGAGAAGCATGCATATATGTAATCATAGGCATACATACAACGAGAAGCATGCATATGTATGCATGTACATACGATGAGGAGCAAGCGTTTGTTTCTGAAGAGAGTCCCGAAGCAGCCGATGAGAGATATGAGGAACATTAGACACCCCGCCGCTATGATGAGATAACAGGACACGACCGCCAGCTGCGTCCCGTAGACCCACTGCACAAAGTAGATCCGCTCCACCAGGAGGTAGATCCCCACAGCGATCACCGCGCAGCCCAGCAGCTGGAAGACAGCACACGTTACCAGGGCTTACGAAATAATTTTGACGCGGTTTTGCGTGTCATTTCAATTTACTGTAAACATGACATTTACTATGAGACAATAATACTCAATTGAGAATAATTAAGGCAACATAAATATTCGCTATAATATAATAATTTAAATGAGGGTTCTTACATGGCTGACTGAATCATTCTAAAGCAGATAGATGTGTAGTCACGATGCAATTAAAATTTTTATTTGCACGGAATGTGTGATGCATGCATATATAATTTGAAATATTATAGGGCAATTCTGTTTGACAAATTTTAAAGAGAAATACTTACTGCGAAGAACAGATTTCCAAAGACGAGCACGGACCGAAGACAACGGGCACTTCTTCCATATTCAGAATAAGTCCCCATGACCGGGGGGTATAATTGTAGAGGGGGAGGCTGATCCTGACCCTTCACTCCCTCACTACCATTATTAGGCCTAGATGGGCCTCCTCAGTTTGTACAAGAACTAAGCCCTATTAAATGCAGTAATAATTCTCGCTGTTGCCCTGTTACACGGTATCACTACCACGGTGTCAGCTTATCTGAGATCCAGAATACAAGTCAAGCCGTTAGTCCTACTAAACAAATAATCCAAGCACAGGTCTACAAGACACAATCCAATTAACCTGCTCGTATTTTTCCCACCACACCTGAGAGCACCTGCTGTTAGAACGCGCCCGCTAGCACCCTATCACAAACAGCGGCACTGACAGCACTGGGATCAGTTTGGGTTTAAAGGATGTAGCAATGATTACAGTCCAATTATCGCGTATAAGCCAGCAAGGAACTTCTCTTATTTATTTTTTCTCTCATAGCCGCACGCTCAAAGAGCTCTGGGCCGCAGAGGATGTATTTATTTTCCGGTTTACAAGGGGTATGACGTAGGCATGGCGCGTTATTATGAAACTGTGATATATATTTGCTACCTGGCGAGTCTCAGTTTTAGTTGGTGGGCGATAATAGACGTATTTGGTGTGTTACTGTTTACATTTTTAAATGTCAATTAGGCCTTGCCACGGGGTGCTACATGCACAGCTTATTACAATTGTAGTTAGGGCTCGTGACGCTTAGTGTAGGGTTTAGGTTAGTACTACTTTGATAGCAATCTGTTAACGTATGGGTTGATTTCAAGATTTGTAGGACTACTATACAGTGAGGTACTGGTATATGCCTATCATTGTAGGCCCACGAAGGACTTAAGATTGACGCTGTAAGTCTAATAATCGGATGCGTGAGGACTTCTTGAGATCAAAATAGAGATCGACCCTACAACTCGAAGTGCTGCTGTTTGCTTCGAGAAGTTCGATAGGTTTTCACTTGTCTCTCAGTACATAGTGTCAAATACAATGTACTTATATCGTAGTTTACATACGCTTCAAGGTACATCATCGAAGCCAAATCGGATTTCTCACCCCACAGCCGCCGCTCTCTAGAACATGACCGATAAGCTGAACCTGCTTCGTTCGGTGAAACGCGAACTTCGTGCCGTTCTTCTCTCTACCGGGGAACATCACACGACGTACCAAGTCGAGCGCGACTACCTCCGGCTCATCGGCCAACCAATCCCCTGTCGCCCCCTCGGATACGCCGTTCCCGAAGACCTTCTCCTCGATATCCCCGACGTTGCCGAGGCGACGCGCGATGCGGGGGGAAGGCTGAGGTTCAGGGGGGTTCCGGACGAAACGACAGTTCACATAGCGGAGCTGGTCGCTAAGAATAAACCGAAGGAAACGTATGCGGGGAGAGTCGACGACCGACGGGGTTTTGGAGGCGGGGGGGTGCGTTGCGGGGGGGATGGGGAAGAGGGGGGTGTTGGAAATGGGTTTGATTCGCGAGGGGGGGTGGTGCAGCTTCCAATGGCCCCGGATGCAGTTTTTCGGCGGCAGGTGTGGGATTTAGAGATTAATTAGTCGGTCGTTAGCGAATATTGATTGAAAGCTGCAGTATAATTAATATGTATAAATTCTTGCTTGTTGAAATCTATGTTGATTTGACTTTGTTTGGTTTTGAAGCTAAATATTGCATGGTCAATTATGCTTGTATTTTAAGTAATTACGCAATTAATATATAGTAATTTTGCTAAGAACGAACTAACAAACTGACCGCCTATTTGACATCCACTGTGCTGATGTACATGTTGTCACACAGGTCAGACGTCTTGCTCCCCGATGAGGACTGGTGGAGCTGGGTTTTTATGGCCGGATGCCCTTTCTGACGCCAACCAAATAAATAATTATCCGGCGCGAAGTAATTATACCGCTAATATAGTAATCAGTGGTATATTAAATTTATTGTTATTCCAGGTGACCGAGTTGCTCACATCATACCCGGATGGTATCCGGTGCTCCGAATTTTCCGATTCCTTCGCGCGGCGGTTTGGTCACTACGTGGATGCGGGTCGGATGAGGTTCAGAGGCGGTATTGTCGAGCTTCTTCGATCGATGGAAGATTTGGTGCGAGTGGAAGAGCCTGGTCACAGCGATGACATGATTGTTAGAAAGAGAACAGGCACGAATTTTTTTTTCTATTATTAATTTTCAATCCGCTGCTGTAAGGCGTATCTAAAAAAAGTAATTTAGTTATTTTAGTGTAGCATTGAATTTGACTCATGGTGGTTTGTGGGTATGTTGATGCAGGAGCAGTGAGTAGTCGCATTTCTAATGGGAAAACTCTGAGTGCCATCGATGAACAGTTGCGAAGGGACATCCGAAAGGTTCGAAAATGTTTCTGAGAGATATTTCATTGAAATGGGTTTAGTTTGGTTGACTGCTTATGCTCCGCTGATATTTACCTCTCTGCTGATATTTACCTCTCTGCTGATATTTGCCTCTGCTGATATTTACCTCTCTGCTGATATTTACTTCTCTTCTGATATTTATCTCTCTGCTGATATTTACCTCTCTGCTGATATTTACCTCTCTGCTGATATTTACCTCTCTGCTGATGTTCAATTAGCTCATTGATTGCAAATAGTGATATTGCGGATTGTTATTGAGGCTGTATGGCGTCCTTAAGACTGTATCATTCTAATGTAGATGGCGGTGTAGGCAATTGAAGTTTTGTTTTGATTAAATAGAATATGATCTGCCTAATTAATTGATTGAAAATAATTTTTTGCAGTTCTTCATGTTTTATCATTTTGACACACAAGTTTAATCAATTAAACTCTTTGCATGCAGTCTTTAGATTCGTATAATATTTCGGCCCCCGTTGCTATCCTCGGAAGATGAAACAGACACTAAACGTGACCAAAATTTCATACCAACCCGACTTGATTTGAAGTTTAAATGAAACCGTGCTGTTTTTTGCATCCAGGTCTTGATACTGCATCCAGATGGAATTAAGGCGTCCAAGTTTGGCTCAGAATACCAGGTTGTTTATGCTGTTTTCTGATTGGCTCATGTGATTGGAGCCTTCTGATTGGCTGCTATGCTTATTGTTCGCGATTGACATTGTAATTGTAGATTTATTCTATTGATTGGCTGCTATGCTTGCAGCCTTTTGATTGGCTGCTATGATAAATGACTATAGCATTCTGATTGGCTTTTGTAGCCTGTACTTGAATTTTGACATATTTAAACCTGATTTTCTGTGAATGTCTTTATTATGCATCGGTAATATCAGTAATTAATAATTATTCATTGTATGCGTGATTGTGTTCTGTATAGGATTGCAGGATTAGATATTTATATATAACATATTTTTGTACATGATTCTGCATGTGTGTCATGAATTTGCATACACTATATAATACCTGTTAATTGCCAAATCAGCTAAATTACTTGCAACAATTTTTTGTCCAATTACTTTTTATTTACAGCGGGTGATTGGTCGGCCGTTAGCATTGAGATTCCTCGGCTACACAACGATCATTGACCTGATGGCCGATCTATCGGACATCGTGTCTAGGGAGCGACCCTCGACCGGCGACTGGGTGCTCCGCGACATCTGCAGCATGCACCGGGCGACAGCAAATCATGCGCAGACCCGTGAGTGTGGTTATAGTTAACTTTTCATTGGTTGAAGAGATCAGAGCACTATAATTTTTTATTTGAACTATTTGGCTGGCAGTGTTATTTTTTTTTGAAGTAACTTGAACTTGAAGTAACTGAATGAAATCCTTGAATGAATCTTAAATTTGAGGGTACAATGAAAATAGTTAATTATTTGATTGCGCTTTCAGAAAATGGATCAAATGGTTATGTGCATTGCGACCCTGACCACCCTACCTCCTCCCAGCTGAGTGGCCCTGCTGCTGCTGCTGCTGCTGCTGTTGCTGCTGCTGCTGCGGAAACCGTAGACCAGAACATCCTCAGTGATGCTATAGCTGTGGCGCTTCATCTATCGCCTTATAGAAATAACATCAATCTCTCTCCGAAGAGCTCTAGGGTGAGTGAAACGCAACGTTTAACCTAGTTTGACTTGTAGTTATGGTTTAAATACAAAAACGTGGATTTATCACTGTAACAGTAAGGTTTCCTTGTTTCAATCGACTGATAAATGGATGCTTCGACTCTTTTTGGTTTGATCCTGTTCAGGGTCATTCCTTGCTTGAGAATTTAAAATTTTTGAAGTGGGCCTATAATTTTTTATTATTGATTACGTTCATCAACACTGCAGTTTTGGCTAGGATTGAATCTGTCTGAATGAAATCTTTTATTAAAATATTAACGAATCTATGTATTAGGAAGAAGAAGAAGACACAACTTATATTCTCGCTGCACGCTCTGACTGCGCTATACCCGAGGACTGCGTGGAGCCCGGGGAGTCCTACGCCCCCCCAGTTTGGTCCCCTCAGGCCCCTGGGGGCTACATCGGAGCGCGAGTGAGCGCTGTTCGTAGCCCGGGGGAGTTCTGGATTCGGTTCGACGGCACGAGTTTGGCGCTAAATCGACTACGCGACGAAATGAGGTTCGGTGATAATTTTCTGCACGTAGTGATGCAAGTTTCTTTTTCTTAAGCGTGTCTAAAAGTGAGAGAAAATTTGGGAAGAGGGTTAGGAGATATATATTGGAGACATATTTTATTTTGCGTCACTTTGTTAGGATATTTGGTAATTGCGCAAGTACATTACTTCATCGGTTTGTCAGTAATGTCATTATATTTAAGCATCTTGAATGAATATACAATTATACATACATATGCTTCTTTATCTTCAAATTGTGAGTGATTGTCTTGAATACATTCCCATGCGTTCTCTTTCGTTTTTGTTTAAATTCTCGTACGTGACCTAATTCTCTCATGCTGCTTCGTGCAGATCGGTCTACAACAGCGCTGCCGCGGCCAATCGGCTTGCTCTGCCTCAGCCATTGGTCCGTGTGGGGCAGGTGTGCGCGGCCTTGTGTGTGGTTGGTGGAGGGGTGGATGGGAGTTTGGACTGGCGGAGGTGCAGCATCAGGGCTATCAATGGGGCCATTGTACAGGCGAGGCTTTCTGGGTTTTTAATGATCGCAGCTGATGTATGGCTTCATGGTCTGTTTTAATATTTTAATGCATTTGCTGAATTGTGTAACAAATGTGAATTTCTGCCACATTCTCGTACAATTCTTGAGTTTTTCCCAAAATTTAACTGGAGTGAAATTTGAAAATTAAAATCCATTTGTCGAGAGTCCGGCTCCGTAGGATCAATTTGTAAATCGCGGAATGGAGTTTCCAATAACAGGCGATGTCGGATTTTCGTAAGATTTACTTTAAAACTTCTCATGACAAATAATTACTGACAATGCTTTCGTTGTTGATCATGAGCTTCTTCAAGAAGCGATCTTATGACAATCTTAGTCTTGAGATTGTCTTAAGAGAATCTCAGGAAAATCTTATCTTTTTTATTGGGAACTCCCCATTGTCGCGTGCGAACCGATTGGTGAGGTCACAGCGGTCGGCAATTTTTTGAATTTTTGAATTTGAATTTTTGTTGATTTAAATTTCAGTTTGGACAAAATTTAAGATAATCTTACAAAATGTACGCGAATGAGGAGGCCCCAGGTTTCTAGCTCAAATGTTTATGCTCAAATTTGTACACACATAAATGTATGCTTTAACTTTGCCTTGTTTCTATATCTCATAAACTGTGTGTGTGCGCGTACTATAATGCTAATGTTACTTGTTAATTTAGACAGTTTAAATGCAATCCGCATTGGCGTAGTGGTGAAGTTCTATGGTTACTTCGGTGAAACGCAGTGTACTACTACTGTCAAATTAAATGTACTACTACTGTTAGATAAGATGTACTGCTACTATAAAATCCAATAAGCCACTTCTCTACGCCTATTAATTCAACGTTATGAAGTTGACTACTATGAACTTCATACTTTAATAGAAACCGTGTTTGAATTGCGCAGCTGTATGAAGTGGACTTTGGATCAATGTCCTTTACGCATGTGTCATCCCTTCGCAGGCTGGGGTATGTCCCGTTTTCTATTACAATGACAAGCGCGCAAATCAGTGTGTTTAACTGTCCTTGTATTGAACGTAGTTGTCCTCTGTGTGTTGAGCAAATGGATGCTGTCCTGTGTGTGGTAAGTGTTCTCAAGGACCAGTGCGTGCTGTTGTGTGTACATGACTTAATTGCTTTTATCCGTAAACATTGATGTTCGCATTTTCGTAGACCAAAGCAAAGTTAGCCTGAAGGTATAATTTTTTGGACCGCCCTTTCATATACTTTTTATCACATTAAAAATCAATGATTAAAGGTTTTTTGATCACTGCGCAAAATGACTAGTGTATTTATTAGTGTGTAACTATACACTATCAATCTAGTATTGAAAGATCGATGTTGTTAGTTTTTGGGCCTCTTTAATATAGTTTTACATATATCGAAAGATTGAGGATTATAATTGAATATCTTCTATTTTCTGTTTTTTTTTTCTCTTTTAGGCGTCAGTTTTTGTCTCTGCCCGCTCAGGCTCAGCAAGCCAGGCTTGCCTATCTTCGACCTGCCAACGAGGTTGGTTTCTTCTTTTATTTGAATTTATTTATTTACGACTCATAGTTTTTTTCATTGCTTGTTTTTGTTGTAGATATTTTAAGATTCTAGCGTGTGTGCTTTATCTAGCTGTTTCCAAAGATAGCAAGCGACCACTTCACAAAGAATGGCATCATCAAATGTATGTAGTAGATATTTATCACTTTATTTTGTGCTGTAATTCTATTATTCTAGCTGCAGAATTATTAACATAATTCGTAAGTGTCAAGTTATATAATGTACCAACAATCCAGTAAAATCGATGATTATTTAATCAAAAAAAAACATGTGTAAACACAATATTAGAGATCGACTCCTTTCTAACTGATGTTTTTTGTGCAATCAACTGAAATGCGTATCGTTGGCGGAGAATCTTTTATAAAATTCCAAAGTTTCTGGCCGGGCTGGTACTAACACTGTTCAGACATTACCAGTGATGACAAACGTGGTACAAGTACTTGTTGCTTCTATTCAGAGTTGGACACAGGCATCGACGGATTGCTTCAAACGGCTCGTATCATCAGATCGACTTGTCTTTGTTCAAGTCGTCGGCTCTGATGAGGTAGTTTTTGATTGATCTAAGGACTCACTTCAGACATTTTGATGCTTCAAATCATGGTAACATTGCTGGGTTTAGAGTTTTGACGTTCTAAGAGGTCATCATGACTCGTGAAGATTTCAAACAGAAATATTTTCCTTTATAACCAGCGTTACACTATCTTGTTTGGACCCATGCAAACTACTGTCATTTTATCTCCAAGGCCTCTTCAGTTAGTGATTTTTTCAACCCGATTTGCAGTCATTAAAGAGTAAACGATAGCGCACTAGATGAAGAAAACAAATATATGCGCAGCTCAGCAAAAAATTGCTGATTCTCTGTGTTAATTATTTTGTAATTTTCTGACATAATGATTGCATAGTGATTGCAATGATGATTACATAGAAGAACAACATGCAATAGAGCAACAACATACAACGTACAAATGGATTTAATTAATGAGTCGAGTGATTTGTTTGGTTATTTTTTGCAGGGGGATGTGATGAGCGTGCTGCTGTGTGACACATCCGGAGAATGTGACGTTCACATCAATGACTGTATGCTACGTGAAGGCCACGCGGCCTATCACGCCGACGACGTCGGACAACGTAACGGACATTAAACAAGAAACAGTGGCGAGAGGATTTATTTGTCGGCGTAGCCAAATGTGATTTTTTGTCCGTGTTATCGATGCGAGCCGCCGGGGGTCAGATACGTGCAATATTGACTGTAATGTTTGTGTAGTGTGGAAGAAGAAGTGTTGAGGAGAGTGGGCAAGGACTGTGATGGAAGTGATAATACAATGAAAGAAAAACTGGATGGGACATGTAATGAGAGGATAGGGTTTGCTGAGAGATACGATGGAGGGAAGAATGGAGGAAAAGAGAGGATCGGGAAGGCCACGGATCGGGACGATAGACGATCTGCTTGGGAAGAAATCGTGTGCGGATATGAAGAGAAGGGCCGAAGATCGGCTAGGGTGGAAGGTTTGGACGCCAAAAACCTGCCATGTGGCAGAACATTGAAGAGGATGTTTGTGTAGTGGATTACTAGTGGGTTCTAGCGGTTTGTGCTATAGTGTGAGTGGATGGATTATCCGCATGATTTCACAAAAAAATCTTTGCATGTGTCAAACTGCGCTCGTAATATAGTCATCAAACATTTCTTTTTTTAAATCATTGCAATTTGAAGACATGTTTGAATGATTTCTATGAACTGAGCCGTGTCGGGTCGAATTTTCTGATTGGCTGACACTGAGGCGATGTTAAATTCTAGCATTCAGTTTGCTTTTCGTTTTTTTACGCATTCGAAGAAAGCATGTGTACGAACGACCACAAACTGCACTGTTAACTGTACGGTGGTGTTGTATTGATTTAAGCAGTTAGTCAAACGAAAGTAATTAATTTGCATCTTTGACGTATAGTATGTACTTCAGTACTACATCATTGTTTTATTAAAGATTGCAATTTATTTTATTAAGTAATCGTAAGCCTAGGAGACCTGGAACCCAAGCTGACAAGAGTTGTTTTTAGGATTATTTGACATAGGCCTTGTTGATCGTAGAGTGTATACTGCAGAGGGACTTTCATACCAACGGTATCGTATTTGTGATGGGTGAGTCACAGTACGAATTATTATGTATGCTTCGTTTTATTGTTGAGTGTGTTGAAAAACGAATGTGAAGCACTGTCTTTGCTTCGACTAGATTCCTAGTAGATCCGCCTATAATAGCGAGTTGAAATTGGATCTGAGTTGAAATTGGATCCGCCTATAATAGCGAGTTGAAATTGGATCTGAGATATAATTTATGCGATCCGGTTGGGTCGTGACGTCATTTTTGTTCCGCGGCTATTCAAAATCCAAAAATCTTGATTATACAACTGACACTTACGCCGGGTTTTTTTATCTAGTGTTAAATTCTAAATCCAAGATTAATTTCCCAAGAACCAATCACATGGAGTTATATTAATCCTAGATCAAGCTTTCATTGTGCTCATTGGGTGTGATGACGTCATGACCTCGGATTAGATTTTAACACTTGATGGAGAAACTGGGCGTAAGTGTTTGAACAAACAATGTCTAACATGACTTTATTTATTACATCAGTCAATCTTGATGTTAGACAATTTTAGCGGATAACTTGATCCTATGTGGCGCGCAGCTTTACTTATCATTATCAACAAACCGAAGACATTTAAAAGTGCACAGATTTTTGTCAGCGGATGCAGACGTGCGTTCTGACTTGAGCTTATGTTTTAGACTTTGCCGAGTTTTGTTGTAACCTTGATTTAAACTCTGCTCATCTCTGTGCTGATCAAACAATAAATCATTGTGATGTTACTCCAGTTGCCTTTTTGTCTGTGGTAAGTTATCGAAATAGCTTAATCAACCAAGTACACCGCTCATATAAGTAGGCTCTCGACAACACGCGCAACAGGATATGACTTGCAGAATTCTCAAAATTTGCTAAAGTGGGTGATAATGCGTTTTATTTAGATCACCCAGTGTTCCGTATTACCGACAGAATAGTTTTGACAGCAAAATAAACTTTTAAATCACAATCTAGGTATATAGAAATAACAAAATTCATCGTTGATTCTGCAATGAGACAATGCCGCGAGAAAACAACGAACATATAGGAATGACAATAACTTTGCAATCGTATCAAAAATATCTCGCTATCGTAATACGGGCTTGAACTGTATGTACAAATTATTTACACGTCTGAAGTATAGACTTATTCAGTGGACAAAGAATACAAGTTGAGCAAAGTGATCAGTGTACAGTGCATTGCTGGTTTGATTCTACTAACTGTATGCAAAAAAGGCACAATTTTTTTTTAAGGCACAATGAATAATAGTTTTCACAGTCTTGCATGCATCCTTACATCACAGTTTGAACATTGAACAATTTTTTGCATTGACTTCTTATCGCGTACATGTAGACCGGAAGCACAATAGTAAACGCTCTCGTTTTAGGATACTCTTATGAATAAGAATCACTTAAACGAATAATAATTCAAATCATGGATAACAATCGCTATCATGCATTACACAACATGAGCTATACAACAAATTATTCATAGTTTACAGGCGCATCTTATTTGCATGCAGTTTTGCAAAAACTCACTTGCACAGTTTTGCGCCTAGGCTACAGATATATACTGCTATCACGATAGGTAGTAAACTGTGTATTATCATTCGATCAATTATTTCACTAGCTATCGTCCACAATCATATCGTGGGCTGACTGCAACAACGCACCATCAGAGAAAAACTCCGAACGGAGAGCGAAAGCGACTTTGCGTTCGAGGTTTTTCTGCCGACAAGCCGCGAAGCGGCTTTAAAGCACCGATTTAGGCACCAAACAATTAAAGAACCAACGTCCATTATAATCATGAGATGGTGCATTGTAGCTTTAATAGTTGACTCTTCAGTAAGTTTACAAGACGTCATCGTACATGGTGCATTGTTGCTGTCAACGAAACCTCGTTTGCTGATGCAGACATGCTTTATTTTTCTATTTTCGACCCTTTAGGCCATTCTTTCGCAAGATAGTGCGTTGTAGCTTGATAGATCTCATTCTGAAGAAAATTCTGCTGTATAGAAGTCCATACCTCCAAAAAATTGATATGGTGCGTTGTTGCAGTCAGCCGACGATATAATACTGTTCAGTCAAGAATACAGCATAGGCCTAGCAAGATTTGTATCCAAAAGGCATATGCACAGAAAATGCGACAATCCATAATTAGGAGCACTAAAGCAATTCTAACGTTTCATTCGTATCATCGCGTGTAAACCTCGAAGTTAGCTTTAATCGGCACGAGTAACTAATATCAAACAAAAAATTGTGTGCGCGTATTGGCCAGCCTGTAGCTCGAATCCGATCTAGATCTCAACTCCTGACCATGAAACTGAGTTCTCATTTTATGACGTCACTTTTTTTTGCAGACAAGCCTGCCCTCGGGCTGATTTGAGATTTAACAGAAATTTTGCACGCCAGCGCTAATCTATCAAAATTGTACCTTTACAATCTGTCCCGCAAAGGTTACAAAACTGTTTTAAAATAAAAAAAATTACCGATACAGTACGGGTGTGCCTAACTAACGGTAGACCTGTGCCATTCCAGAGCTTTTTCACCAAATCGGAAACAGAGTTTCTTGGGATATCCGTCATTCTTGGGAACTTCGGACAGAAATCCAAATGTTCGGCACCACCTGAGCAACAAAACAATTTGAACAGTTTTTGAATGATGGTAAAAATGCAGCCGATTTACCATATCAAATATCGAGAACTGATAGCCCCGTAATTTTAAAATGTCTACAGTGACAAATTTTTCTCAGATGCATAATCAATCCATAATCAATAATTGTAACAATTAATCGATACTCCATTTCATTAATTCTGCTTTGAAACAGCTAGCACGCAATCATAGTTAAACATACAAGAAATAAAGTTCATGCAATGAGTTCATTAAAATTGAAATGTGGATACCATAAAAGATTTAAAAACGTTATAAGACGCACTATCAGTCCACTGACACTACACTGACGACAAATGAATATGCACTATGTTATTGAAAACACTAGCTAAAATCGTTGACAAAAACCTCTAAACCAGTCCACCCACCGAAGGGACCGGCTCAGTTTGTCGAAGGTCATGGACGGGTTATTCTTGCGCTGACCCCACAGCTCTGCAATGACCTTTGACCTGCCCGGAACGATCCGGAACACCCCCTTGGCCTCGTTCTCCCACTTGATGCAGTGCGGATTGTAGGAAGGGTTGGCCAGCAGCAGCAGCATGAACTCCCACAGGTGCATCGATTCTGCAGGAAGTATGCGACGCATTGACAACGTCAAAAAGTTACGAATTATTAACATCAATATGTTACTAACATTAGCAGTTTATGTTTTTGGAGAAATTGCAACAAACAAAAACTGCATTTTAAATATACACGTAACTCGATTAAAAGAGTTCAATTATTGGCATGACATTATTAAGAAAAGTGCTCAACCAATCAGAATCGATTATTCTTCCTGTTCACATCATAACATTCTGTATCTCACGGTTAGCTACAGCCTACTTGCAGCAATACATTGTACAAACTATTGAGTCTCGCCAACTCTACGTTCTATTCAATACAATGGTTTCTTGTTGAATTTTGTAGTTTAGGGACCGTGTGTAGCACAACGACTCTATACAGTCCGGTTCTGTGCAAGTGAGCCGGCACCGCTCCCCCTTCTTAATTCAGTCGCCTTTTATGACTCGCCCAGAGAGTTCTGGGCTGCAAGCTAATTCTTTGTTCCCCGGCATGCAGAGGGTAATACAAGACTCAATTCACGCACTGTTTCCTCTGCCGTTGCGCCTCGACTGTCGCCCGCGCGGGGCGGAGCCCCCGCCACTGCCCCCGCAGCCCCCCTCACCCTCCGAGGACGACCCCTCGCTGTGGGGCTTGTCTTTGCGCGGCCGGCCCTTGCGCCGGTGAGTGGGAGGGGGGGTCGACTGGGGGGGTGAGGAGGATGGGAGTAGGGGCATACATGCATTGGAATTGTCCAATCCAGTATCACTGCTGCTGCTGCTGCTGCTGCTGATGTTATAGCTGTCGCTGCTGCTGCTGCTGCTGCTGCTGCTGCTGCTGCTGCTGCTGCTGCTGCTGCCGCCGCCGCTGATGTCAAGCATTAGAGGATTTTCCTCTAGCGCTCCAGACCCTTCCAGCATTTCCACGTCTGGACAAACTGGAGGAAAAATTTCACTCCGAATTAACAACATGCAGCATGAATAAATTTTAAACAATGGGGTGAAAACAAACTGCAATGGCAATCACCAGGGCTCAGGCTTTACGCGGTGATACAAAAAAGGTTCAATGCACAATGTAGGGTACACGAGTTAGGTCCTACACAGCTTCGTCGATCAGTAGGCTGTTACAATTCCAATATGGCTCGAAATTTAGGCCCGTCAATATTTTTCTGCGCGTTATTTTCTCATCTTGAAACAAAACCAAACCGATCTGATTTGAAAACGGTCGCTTTGCATCATATGAAAGCGTCATGTACTATAGTGTCTCGATGGCACTCGCTGCTGCGTGCGTGCATGAGTGCAGCAATAAGTGCTCGGAGATAAGAGTTCATTTTAAAATACGCTTATCGGTCTGTCACCTTTCTTATTATTGTCACAATAACAAGAAAGGTGACAGACGGATAAGGGTGCTTTCCGTCCTAGACTGGAAAGTTGAGGCGTCACGCCTCAACTTTCAGTGCTAGCCTAGTCTAGGACGGTCAATCCCCTTCAGCGCGCTGCTGCACATACTACTATAGCGATTAGGGGCGTGCGTTTGTGATTTATCCAGATTGAAACAACAGTAATTGTACAACGGGCTTTTGCCATGAAACATATTTAGTGGACTCGTATCATTTTACTATCCCCCTCTCTTTCCCCCGTCGTGGATTTTCTCACGATTTTGCGCTGCTGATATTTCTTCCGCGCGAAGACTCCCGTTGGGGCCTAACAGGGTTTATCATTTGTCTTAGGCGCTATATGTCTACACGTCGTAGCCTCAACAGGCTGCTTAACTTGCATCTGTCTCCTTGGCCTTAAGTTACAATCGTTAGACAATAAAACCCTCCGACCAATAGATTATAAAAGAAAGACAAATAGCATGCGGCGGTGCTGCGAGACAATATAATTTGAGCTGAGATACAACCGACAAAACATTGATCCAAGCTATACGAACGTTTTTATAGCCTCGCTGTGATAATATTGATAGAAGTCCGCAGTATACAGTCTACATGAGACACAGCCTAGGTCCGTCGAGTCAATAATGCATTATTAGGCCGTGTCAAGAGGACCCTTGGATATACGATTCACTTAAATGATGTTTTTCCATCTCCGTTTGCATGACATATATTTGATGCTTTGCAAGTGTAATATACATATATACATTGTATACATATATACATTGTATGCATATATACATTGTATACATATATACATTGTATACATATATACATTGGCATATTGTTTGCATAAATGCCTAAGCTCATTTCTTCTTCTAGATTAAATAGGCCCTATGCAATTTCATATGAAAATCTGAGTATTTGCAGAGAATGCGATAAATCAAATACCCCCCCCCCCACCAGTTATTTCAGTGCAAAAC
>JAQIWG010000947.1:0-27867 GCA_034695025.1 Chamaedrilus cognettii
CTTCAGTGCGCATGCGCGTCCCGCGAGGACGGAAGCCGAGTGGATTATATCGACACGGGACCCATGGGAGGTGGGGGGGCCCGGGGGGGGGCGTGGGGGGGGTGGGGGGCCCGGGGGGGGGGGGGCGTGGATGGGCGTCCCGCTTGACGCTTCCTTCCGCGCTCGCTCACCAGGGGATGACCAACTCAGCCGCCGCCAGATGTGCATTTTTCTCCGCCCGGCCCTCCTCTCCCAATCCCCGACCTCCCCGCGCGAAAGCAGGGGCGAAGCCACCGGGTTGTTTCGGATGGTTTGAACATCCAAAACATAAAAAATGAGACACACAGGGATCGCCAAAATCCGCTTAATCTTTTGGGTTGCGTGGTCATGAGGTTCATGAACGGATGTTTTGTAGGGTCAAGTCTTATAGTCATCTGGTACAGGCCTATCCGTAATTAGACAATGCGGCTGAAAGCGTCTCAGCGTCGGCGCTCTGGAGATGTTGAATAAAAAGACATTAAAAGAATTAGCAAACTAAAAATGTATCTCCATGTTAGAATGCAGCGCGTTGACTTTTATTGCGAAGAAAACAATCCCGCTTTGGTTTCGCCTGTGGCCCGAAGGATGTCCGACGCACTTTAGATCTATTGTTATTAGCAGTAGCCTAGGCTTATTTCCTGCGTTGTCTCTATGCTCTCTACACTTATGCGCGAGTTAAAGCTACACATATTAATGGCTTAAGCGCTCTTGGCGTGGTTAGGCTACATCAATATATCAGCTATATAGGCCCATGTGAGAGTTTAGCTTCTCTCCCCATCCCGCGCGCCCCCTCGGAAAAAAGGCAGGAGGGCCGCGGCGTGGGATGAGGGGGCAGAGGCGGGCCGCTCGCTCGGCCCGTCGGCGAGGAATTAGCGCTAAACACGTCCAATTTGTCGCAGATGAAAGGCACAAACGAGGACGGATTGTGCGATAGGACCTCCCGACCGCCCGGACGTCTGCTGCAGCCGTGACCTGTCCGGGATGCGTATCACCATACCCAAATACCATCAAAGCCGAAGCCTGCGCAGGCTGTGGCAAACGCAGGCTACGGCGCAGGCTAACGTTACGCTAGGCTACGTAGCCTAGCTCATGAATAATTTATTAGCATTGGCATGGGGATAAACAATACTGTCTGTCTTCGTGTTCAAAATTCAATATTCATCTTTCGAAAATGAGCCTGATCTTCACTTAATATTTCAATTTGTACATAGAAACTGAGTGATTAATTGTTTAGCTTAATTTCGACAAACTACATATTTCTGACCATGCGACTAATAAAATACTTGATTAGAAACTTGGAGACAGACAAGTGGGATGGGTTTTTTTTATTCCACATGCTGCTTCTTGAACTCTGACGGCTGATGCTGGCGCTACGCCAGCGTAGGACTTCAGCGCGAAAGCAAACAGCATTGTTGATACTGAGTCAGTTCTAATAAATGTTAATCATGTGGGCTAGGTGGTGTGCTGCATAGGCTATACTAGGGCGTAGGCTAGCGTAGGCTTTGGCTTTGCTGGTATTTGGGTTTGGTGATACGCGTCCGGGATAGGACCGCCGCTCTGCAGGCTGCTCTTCCCCTGCTATGGTAGGGGCGTAGCAGCGTATTCTGTGATGGCGGTCCAGATCTCACCATTTTCGTGAAGACCTCACGAAAACAAGAGGAGGGGGGGCGTGATTGTCTAGCTTTGGCTTATTTGGTCCTCATTTTGCTTATACGTAGGCTACATTCCTTACATTTGATTGATGAAACTTAAGCATAGGCTACTTAAAGTATTGACAAAACTTGACATGCTGGTGTGGGGGGGGGGGGAGAGGGTGCAATCCCTCTCATCTATGACGCAGAGAACCGCTGGACGGCGCCACCCAGCAGGACGTATTCCACTTCCGGTTCCGACAGATTGTTCGCCAATCTGTCCCCGATTCATCATTATACTAGACTATGGCACTGGCTTTTTGCTCACCTCGCCGGCATTCAACGTGGCGGAAGCGTGAATCTGTTATCAACTTGTGCAGTAGGTAGTAGGGTTGCCTTTATTTGAAGAAAAGCCTCGTATTTGAGCAATTTGTCCCGTGTCTCTTTAAAAGGCATATGTGGACGCAAATAATTGTCCCCTTATTGGGCCCAGGCTGTTTGCTCGTCTTTTGGCATCGGACGCGGCTCAATTATAATACGCAAATCAGTTTTCAGCACATTTAGACAGGGTCAGAATTAAATGGGGAGAGGGTTCCGAATTAAAGAAAATAGCAATGTTGAGAGTGTTCATTGGCCTATATGCAAAGTTTACAGGGCATATACACACGGGAGCCCTAAACGGTCACTTTCAAATATTCAGTCTAGGCTACAGTAAGGTATTGTAGTACATTGAAAGATTTTTATATAGTTTGAAAATTCAAGCTAGGAAATAGAGAAATGCCAACATATATTTGTATATGCTTTCCTCCATTTTTCATTTAGCCATTTCAGGATATTTCACTCGAGAAAACTTTCATCCTTTCTATCCGAGACGAGCGTCTTCCTTTGTCGATGTATCCACGCGTTAATAGATTTCGCTCGCATTTATGTACGCCTACTGCTAGTTATAGACAGGAAGCCCCTACATTTTTGTGGAAAATTTCTGTAGAGATTCTGTTCAAAACACAAGATTTTCTTCTGTTGTCGAATTTCTCAAGTTATGCTGGCGAGCGCGCAGAGGCCGCCATATTGGATGCAGTGATCACGTGATGCGATATAGTCTGGTACCATGCCACGCCGTGTCAGTGATAGAAGGATACAGCATGGTATCAGACTCGGAGCTTTGAATCTTGATACGCTTGAGCAATCTAACTCTGCAACTCTATACCGATGTTAGCTGTGTATCATATGAACCACGCGCTATTGCGTCGACTCAGGGATTCATCTACACCCAACCCAACAACCTGCCTACACCCTCCAACTTTTAGAGGTACACCCCCCCTACACCCCCCAAAAAATCAGGGCTTGACCACCCCCTCTGAGGGGGTTGTAGGGGGGGTGTAGTAGTGAGAAAAAATGATACAATGCATGTTAAAATGAATAATGGGTTTGAAGAAATACTCTGTCCAAAGGACACGGGAAAAAGTTTGTCAGCACCCCCCCTCCCCGCGGCCGGTCGTGAATTCTGAGGAGAAAGAACAAGGTGAGCCGAAAAAGGCTATGCTTCACGGCTCGTGAAATTTCTGACACCCCCCCCCCCATGGATTTTCTGACACCCCCCTCCATTTTTTAAATCCTGGATTTAAAGATCCCGGATTTAAGCTGGCCTGACGGTCGACTCCGATTGGAATTACACGCCGAAAACTCACTGCGCGCTAAATTTTCAAAGTGCGCCTATAACTGTAATTATTATCGTCAGATACCGACCGTGATTTACTGAATCCGATTTCTGGCGTTGAATTGGCCGTGAAGCGGCTCTCATTGTTGCAAAAAGAGCCCGTAAAGAGGTCGTAGTCTACGCTTGTTCCCTGCGCCCAGCAGCGTGCAGCAGCCGCTACAAGCGACGCAGTTGATTAGCGCGCGGAGTCGAGGCGTCGACTCCCCGCGCAGCCGGGGTAAGCCTGAAATATTGGAGACCGGTCGATGGACGAGGGATCCGCATCTCGCGAACAAGGGGAGCGGGGTCTGATACAGGAGGGTGGAGGGACCAGGGGGAGGGGATGGAGGTCAAAGAGGATGACTGATCGGGTGAGGGTGGGGGAGTCGTTTGACAGTAGCGGCGGTAAAGTTCTGTGACTTTAAATTGAAGTTTCATATCAAAATCGAAATTAAGGTTTAAGTTTATTTTGAACACAAGCGCTAATTAAAATAATGCATGCGGATCATTGCGTACAGCGTAATAATACTCCGGGAGCATGCGGATCATTGCGTATGGCGTAATAATACTCCGGGAGCATGCGGATCGATGCGTATCACTGCCGATGCGTGCGGTTCACTGCGAATGCGTGCGAAGTTCACCACGCATGGTCCCGGTCGCGTGGCCATCGGTCGGAGCTCAAATCTGCGCTGCAGAGGCGGCGGTGTTAGGGACTTAGCGCCGAGTGAGCGCCATCAATTCTCTGCTTCCTCCACTGCGACCGCTCCCCCTTCCACCCCCTCCCTCTTTACCCCCTCTCTTCGTGCTTCTAACTCAGGGGTTCTCAACCGTTTCTGCTGCCATGAACATGTCTAAGCCGTGGCTACGAGGCAGTATAACGATACGCCCCATGGGCGCAGTGAGTTTGATAGCGTGGAATGCTCAAACATTCCGAATAGAATCATTAGGTGACTTTTCGTTTGAAATCATAGATCACTTTGGTGCTTGTATTCGTCCTACACTTTTTTGTATACACTAGGTCTAATTATTATGAGCGAGTTTTGATAGCAGATGTTGAAGTCAACATTTTAATTTTTCTCCTGCTGGTTAGAACACAATTCTCTCGACTCATCGGGGAATAGCAGTGTTCGCGGTACACGGATTGAGAATGTCTCGTGCTCCTACTTATCTACTTGCACAGTTCTATATCTTGAAATGGATAAAAGTGTCACTTCTGACCAAAAATAAGCATTGTGCAGTTATAGAAACACAGTTTAGCTTGTAATAGGTCTGATACTGAGGCTTCAGCATTATGAGGCCAATGCTTCCGGGGTGGGGGGGTGGAGCGGAAGCCTGGGAGGTGGAGGAGGGGGGGGGGTCTAGCAATAAAAGCGGACAATTGCCGTATTGGTCATCTATCATAGGGATCGCGTCTAAGTCTGGAGAGATCCGCGTGGAGTGGCGTGGCAGAGCTGGACTCTGCGGGCTCGTATCTGGGCTGCTGTAGCATGAAGGAGTGAGAGGAGGAGTTACGCCGCTAGGTGTCGACAGCGACTGTCACGTGGGACCGGGATCACGTGGTCTGTCGGTCACGTGGCATTCATATGGGTCCAACCAACTGACCACCCCTTTTTTCGTCTATTCCGTTATTAATTAATTTCTTTACTCGTCATCGAGGCAGAAAACACAAAATAAAAGCATTGTGAGGTTAGCGACACTTGTTTGTTTAACAGCCTTGCTGAAAGCTGAATGCAAAGTTTCATAGTAACCGGTGTTAACGGCGCCTGGACTTAAACTAAAGTCTCTGAGACTACGAAGTAGTTCACAAACCATTATTATGTATATGGGGGGAGTTGAATTTTAAGGACCGTGTGTAGCATCAAAAACTAGTGTATACGGTCCGGTTCTGTGTAAGAGGGCCACCACAAAACCGCTCCCCTTTCTTTA
This sequence comes from Chamaedrilus cognettii, assembly GCA_034695025.1. Classification (NCBI taxonomy): domain Eukaryota; kingdom Metazoa; phylum Annelida; class Clitellata; order Enchytraeida; family Enchytraeidae; genus Chamaedrilus; species Chamaedrilus cognettii. The sequence continues at coordinate 5,272 of JAQIWG010000947.1, forward strand.
ATCGCCTTTTACGACTCGCCCGGGGAGCTCTGGGGTGCAAGTCTATTCTTTGTTCCCCGACTTGCTGGGGCATTTGGCATAAATTATGTATATGCTACGCTTAAATAGTATATATATAGACCTACGAGCGAAAACTTTTAAACCAGAACAATGATTCAAAAGGATAGGGTTCGCCCAGGTTTGATCTGATCAAATTCAGGGCTATGGCGAATTGTCAGAATCTCGAATAACACGGACGCATTATAGATTATAGATATAGCCTAAGTATATACCATATGATATCTGTGTAGTCGTACGCTACTATGTCTGGTGTACATATCAAACACACTATCTAGCAGGCCTTTCTAACATATACACATGCAATTGTAAACAGATCCCATGCCCTTGAAATCACGCACTACGTATAGACCCCGCACCTCTCACACTCCGCACCGCTCCATACCGGACGTCCATTAATCCGCTCCTGTCCCATCCATTGTCGGTCCACGGCCGGACGCTCGTCCAAAGTGGTCCGGCCCGATACGCCCCGTCTCTTTCGCTCCGGCCCGGCACACCGGCCGCGCTCCAATATAACCCTATATCAGGAAACACAATAGCCTCTGCTAATTAAAAACAATGGATCTCTAGCGTGCCAAATAAAGAACCCATTTTGTGTTTTTTTATTAGTTTCCACTCATGTATAAATTTTATTTATCCAACATGCACAATTTTGTCCAGTTTGCTGGCATGAATGTAAACGAATAACATGAAACGACTGTAATTTGTATGTACAAACTGCCACGTATTGAAACGAAACCCATCTTTTAGATATGAACATTTAAATTCTGGCCCTGGCAGTTTACTTCCATTGCTAAGACAAAAATACATATGATATAATGCTAGAGCAACTTTAAAACGCATGCAAATATTATAAATTTCGCTATCGAAATACAATCCCCCCGCAGGCTGGGGAACAGAGAATTGGCTTGCTGCCCAGAGCTCTCCGGGCGAGTCGTAAAAAACGACTAAAGAATGGGGAGCGGTTCTGAGCCGGCTCTCTTGCACAGAACCGGACTGCAAATAGTCCATAGTGCTACACAAGGTCCCTAAACTACACAAAAACATTTCGAAGTACCTGGCCATATTTTTCCTGGTATAGGTTGATGCTTGAATGCGGCGACCCGGCCCGGCCGGGAGCCTTTCTTCTCGACGCGTACAAAGATCGTAAATCAACGTAATGATGCGCCGTTAATTAGCTGCGCTGGGAGTAGTACTACACTGCGTGCAGGGAGGCGTCCATGATAGCAGGACATGCGAGCGGGAGCTGGGTCTGCTGGCATGGATAGGGAGGATGGATCTGGATGCGGCCTATAGTGGCTCATTATAATACGTGCGGTGGAAAAGCAGACGTTTTGAAGGCTTTTAGCTCGTGTGACACGCAACACTGTAGGATGCATTTGATTTTGAGCTATGTTCATTTTTATATTTACAAAGGATATATATAGCCTAGGGCCTTTAAGGTCTTGATATACACATAATACAATACGATGTCGTTAGAAAATGGAAACCTCAAGACTTCAATAAGTGACGTTAAAGATGATGATACAGCGTACGTGAATAAAAGATTCTAAGTTAACCAAAGGGCCTAAGTGATAAATAGAAATCTGCATAAGTATCTGGTGACATTTCAGTGTACGCGGTTAAGATTTATATACGCAGCGCCTACAGGGATTTCTTTGAAGTTTGTGAATATTTAATTTTTGTGATTTGTAGCGATTTTGTTGAAATATCGCCAATTTTATAACGGCGCATCGCAGTTTTTGTACAAACAAGAAATCAATCTGTTCAAATATTGTATTGAGAGATATCCAGAATCTGGACTGGAACTATAATTCGATTTGGATCCAGGGACAGCAGAGGAGGGAACTATAGCGAGTTCTAATCTGACGGAGCGAGTGCTGACTTTGCAGGCGAGTCACGCAGCGAGCGGTGAACCGGTGTGCGGTGTCGGGCGGTATATAGGCGGCTACAGGGGCGCCGATCGGCCATTTTAAAGGATTTTAAACTGGGTAGTATTTCATTTGATCGGGGCACTTTTTCTCTTAATTTTTGAATGAATAGAACGATTTATTGTTGAAGAAGGAATAATTAATTATTCGGATTGTAAGGATTACAAGTACGTTCATTATATTACTCCACAACTGCCCTTTACAAAGATCATTTTGTCGGTTTGACTTAGTCTAATAACAAGTTAAAGCAATCTCTAATTTTTTGCGTATAGCTTGCTAATTTTTATGGCCGTAAATAGACTGAGTGCAGTTTGCTGAATGAGTATGCAACTATTCATCACGACACAGATTAGACTGACATTGGTTTGGTAAGAAATCTGCATTGGTTGGTATAGAATAGACAAACCTTTTGGTGCCTTTTGCCGCCAAAGTAGCCCAATCTATCACGTTTGTTTTCTTCCGCAGCCCCCCTCCCTCAACCCCACCCAACTTGTGTCACCCTGTATGGAGCATACTACCAACATTTAATTTGCTCTGTCGCACTCTGATCAACTCTGCCATGGAGTTACACCAAGCGCTCCTCGTGAATGGTCCACCCCTGCATTGTACAATACCATGCAAGCTTGCGTGCAGCGGTAATTCTCGGTGCAGTTATAGAATCTTCGAATAACTCTCGAAGTAGCTAGTATTCTGCTCAGCCATTTAAGGAATACAGCCCGCTGCTCAATTGGAATATCAATTTTTCTCAGTCAAACTCTCATCGTTTGGCCTTCTTCTAACATCAAGCCGTCCGAGATGAGAGAGAGATGAATGCTCTCTCGTGAGAAAATAAGGACAGGGTGGGAGGGCGGAATGTTTGAATGAACTAACAGCATGCGTTTCTTGCCGGAATCTGTTACTACTAATAAATTATTAATCATTGGCGACAACGGATAACATTACGGGTCCCTGGTTGTTCTCTCCCCCCCCTGTCCCTCCCCCGCCCTGCCCCCCCCCCCGTCCCTCCCTCGCCCCCACCCCCCGCCCCCGCTGACATCCTGGCGTTCACGCTTCGCTGAGCAGGAGCAAGCGGAGCGGGGAGCGGTGATTTGTCATCGATGTGCAGCGAGGCGTGACGGGGAGTGCGTGATGTTGCTGCTGCTGCTGCTGCTGCTGCTGCTGCTGCTGCTGCTGCTGATGATGATGATGATGATGCTGCTGCATGATGGTGGTAGTGTTCCTACTGTTGTTGCTGCTGCTGTTGCTATTGCTGCTGAACTGCTGCGCTATTGTTGCTGCTGCTGCTGCTGTTGTTGCTGCTGCTGCTGCGACCGTCTGCTGCTGCTGTGCCTCCGTTGCTGCACTGCTGCTGCTAAACCGCGGTGCAGCGAAACGAACGGGAAGCACTGAAAATGTGGGGTATAACCTATATAAATTGTACGAGGGGGGGGGGATTCGGTGATGCGGATGATGCAAAATTAGGTTGTTGAGAATACCGCTGCGATTTGCTCGGACAGTATTGTACTTGTGTTTGTGTGTGTGTTTGCTACACATTTTGTGTGAATAAAAAGACATAATATACGAAGCTCGTAAACTCGTCGATAAAATATCTCAGCGAAACAGCGAAAACAGTGGGTTTTCAGCCCAGAGCTTCCGGGAGGCTATAAGAGTCTGAGAGAGACGACCAACGAAGGACGCGCCTTTCTTTGCTTGCTCTGATGTACTGAACAGGAACGTTTAAGCATTAATCCTTGGTTTAAAATACAGAGGCAGAGAACTATATTTCGGTGAGAGGGTGATTTTGCATGCAAGATAATACGAAGACGCAGATTCAGAACTTCGTGGGCAATGGACTGATGATGTGATGGTGCTGAATGTCGGTTATTATCAACACAGAGTTGGGTTTGCGATAATTTAGCTTTTAGCACATCCCTTATACTGGTATTCACCATTGCGTGTTAACCTCGAGTTGACTCAATCGGCGGATTGAGTGACGTCACGCTAGGCATAGGAGATTCACAACGGTCACGCTCAACTCGCGGATTGACCAACTCGAGGTTAACTCGCAATGGTGAATACAAATATTAATCTGCTGTAAAATATTATACAGTTAATTAATTATTCAATTGTCAATCAATTAGTGGCACCGCTTTGCAAAGCTGAACTGTACATGTAATCGTTAGTCCAAAACCAGGTTAACTGCGTTGAATTTTTCAGCAAATCTCTGTAGCTTGGTCGGTGTACGGGCCTGTCCGGCCGCTAAACAAACACCATCGAAACACCACTCACAGCGACCAACCGTAGCGTAGATATAGAGCTACTCCATTCATTTAGCCCAACAATGTTTGCTTAGCAGCGCTGCTAACAAGTTCAACTTGATCAAACTTAGCCCTGATGAGCTTGCAGCTCTTCTTAAGGGCGCTGGCCGAGGGACTGAGCTAAGTTATCCCAATAAGCGATCACTAGAAAGTTTGAACACGATGAGTCAATCCCCCCTAAGTTTGTAACTCCCCCTCCGAATTTGGAGGCAACAATGGCCATTTTGGGGAAAGCAAAAAGTTATCTGCGCCAGTAAAAATTCAAACTAGATAAGGACTCCATTATATGAAAGGGGCAAAACAAATTTACTTTCCTAAAAGCGGCGCTGAAAAACACCCTATAGGCTACCCCCCTCCGCCGTGAGTTCTGTTCAAAAAGGACGAGACCCAAGTGCATTTTGGGTATACAAACGTCCCGCTATGTTGAGGAGTAAGAAAATGAAATTTTTTTAAGGTAGAACTTTTGCCAAAAAAATTAGTTGGTCAAAGACGCTCCTCTTTCGGCATTCATTTGACCTGTTCGAAAACTTTCTTTTTAAAGGCCATTCTTAACAGTTCTTGTTCATTTCCCACTTAAATTTTTTTTTCTTAAAGCGAGCCCTGCTGACGAACTTCGAACATAGCCGCTTCGTTGTTTTCTGAAGTGATGTCAAGATAGTCGAGCATTGACTTAGCGCTGACGAGAGTTTCATTGAAGAGCCATGCCGCCATGACAGGCCACGATGACGGGCCTCTATGCCTTCGAGTGCCGCCGCCGGCGGCCACTTTGGTCCACGCTCGCAGCATACCAAGTAGGGGCTGTCCAGGCTGCAAGGCAGCAACCCGCAGCGCCGTGTTGGTGTTGGTACTAAAAAAAATAATTAGCCGTCTTTTTTCGTCTATTCTGTCAATGTCCATGTTTTGACACAGGTTTACACGTATGCGCCCTTATGAGGACTACAGGAGCTGGGTTTTTACGGCCGGATGCCCTTCCTGACGCTAAACCAAATAAATAATTATCTGACACGGAATTAGCAGCTAGCGACATTTGCGTGTGCCTTGCTGAAGGGCCTGTAATACATGGTTTCATAATTGCCGACTCCGGGACTTGAACTCAGGTCTCTGGACTCTCAGCTCGACACCTTAACCATTACACCACAGGGCCTAGCCTTTGGTGCTGTTACTATTTTTAGAATTTAGAGTTGAATGCCCGGTTCATGGTACATTAATTTTAAGGTAAGCGTTGATAAAATTTCATCTCAAGAATTTATATAAAATATGAATTATCAAAATCAATCTAACCCCAATGCTAACATAAATCTCATGAATATAATTGATCCATCCTTAACCTAAGTTTAACCCCATACCTAATCCTAAAACTGTCTATCTTGACTAATCTGCTAATTAAGCGTTGTGTGCAATTTCTCCTTATCTAATTGATCGGTTCCTCTGAATATATATTTGTTATCTTTGTCGGTTTTGCGGTTTATTATATTGCTAATATTGACACTACTCTATCGCTTGCGACGAAACAAAGATATTCAAAACGCACAAATAAAAAGGCGAAAAAAATCTAGAAATAGTCAAAGTCCGCAACTGCGCTGCGGGTGGATAATTTAACGTACAGGCTGCAGGTTTTATTGGGCTATCGTATGCTTAGACGCGATGACGTCAACGGTTGAGGTTAACAAGGCGAGCGAACCTTAATTGCCCGTGCGTTAATTGCCACGGGCAGCCTAAACAAGGACAGTAATGACCGCTCATGAGAAGTTTACGTATACTGGTACAGTGGCAAAATGTCTTGTTACCGCAAAATGAATCGTTATCAGTCAATATTTTTATTATCAGTCTATTAGTCTAAGCGTATTTTTAATAGCGGTATATTTATAGAAGGACCCATTGTGGAGCCGATGGCCAGCGAGAATCGCAGTGACAACGTTCTACTGATATTTGCCTCGACATCCCTGGCTTTCAGTTGCTGAATTTGGGAAAAAGGTTTAAGCGGCGATTGTAGCCTGCGTAAAAGTTTCTGTTCGATCAGATGATCTAACGACGTTTCGCAAACGTCGCTTCTCGAGCAATGTTGTTGAATGCATAAAATAGCTTCGAAAATAGGCAACAGGCCCTATTATATGAATCTTTTATTCACCACGAAGGTGGATATGCAACACAAAATAAATAAATAAATGATACAACGACCAACATTAAACACCAACTTGACCGTCATACACAAACTTAGCGCTGTCAGGCTGTTGACTAGCTCACTCCTGTACATCAGCCTTGGATTCAAAATACTTATAAGCAACTGTATTACTAGAAGATATCAGCTTATCAATGTCTACGTTGTAAAATTCAGCAATTGGTTTAAGTTATTTCTTGAACGATTATCTAATCAATCTTCTCATTTTAGCTTCATATACTAAAGCACACAACAGCCTCTATTATCGTATATTTTAAACTGCTCGTGTCATAGGCCTAGTGCTTGGAGGGTAGCAAGTGACTAGTTTTAGCCCATAACGACTAGTTTTACCATATAGTAACTCTGCGTATGGGGGGGTGGGGGTGGGAGGAGGGGGGTTAGGAGTGTATGTTAAGTGGTTAAATTCCTATGTTGATTGTCAAATCTTGGCGATATCTGAATCTTTTATGACAGTGAAGTTCTGGGTATAGGCCTACTTATGAAATTTGGACGAGCAACGCCCCTTCTCAGTTCCTTTCAAACAAACTGATGCTGATTCACGGTGCAAAAACTGATGAAGCTTATAAAGTCATTCATACGCTACGCTGTATCTCAGTTACTCGCATATAGTAACTACGCTACACACTTGTTATGACTGCTCCCATTAGGTCGTTATAGTCGAACAATGGTCTTAAGACGTCAGTGAACCTCAGTCCTTCTCGCAGCGCTGCAGCGCTTACCGATAAACAAACATTGTTTTACACTCTCTCCTCGCTCGAGCCTCGCCCAGCGAGACCGGAGTCAAGTGAATCAGCGTGGAGTGCCGGTAATGGTCGTCCGACTGACAGCTAAACAACCCCCTCTAGCGGCTAGCGGCGCGGCGGCGGCGGCCATGATTAAAGGCAGCGCGGCCATCTTGAAAGGCATCGCTGTCAGTGAAACGGGGCATTGTTTCGGAACATCAAGCCTCGTGGATCATCGGTCTTAGATTGGTCGACGTGCACGTCGTGCAAGGAGTATAGAGAGACACTTTGATATTCCGCGCTTTACGACAGTTCGTGTTAAACTGGATGTGAAAAGAAAAGTGTTCTTGGAGATTAACGGACGTTGTTTTGAAGAACAAATCCAATAAATTAGAAAACGAGCGTATAGGGTCAATCGAACAGAAGCAGCTATGTTGGTCTAGTAGAACTAATTGCATGACGGAATGATCGAATGCGAAGTGACGGTAACTAGAATGACCGTATTTCACTAAATGTAGCCATTTTCGGATGTTCTTGTCATAATCCAATCGGATATATCCGTCAGGATTAACTTTCAAACGCTTACTTAAGCTTGTAGCCATGCACATAGAGCACAGTGCTCTTCTGTGGTTTTATGTTCGCTTTTATAGCGCGTGATTTTTCTTTTATGGTGTAGCGGAGTAGCTCTGTGTAAACATGACACACAGTGTCGCACGCACGGTCAAGTGGAAATTAAGATTCGACCGAAATTAGTCGCGCATCGAGTCAAGGGCTCGTAGGCCAGTAATAGTTAAGTGTAGAAAGTTAAAGAATAAGTTAAAGAATCCTTGGTACATTCAGATTGTATTTGTAGGCCACGACTCTCGCCTCTTCCACCAGTCAGCCACATTTTTCGTTTTCGTTCGCCTATACTATGATGTGAAAGATACATCATTATTACAAGCTGTAGAAGGGGGGCAGCTGTGGCATCAATTTGTTGCAAACTTAACTAGATAGTCTCTACCGTAACCCAACTTTCGCGCAAAGATCAGAATAGCCTACATTTCTTGAAGGGTTACTTTTAGAGAGTTCCCCCAATTCACCATCGTCATTTTCATCCGCCCCTAATACTACCCGGCCCCACCATTTTGTACATCCCTTCTTCCATCTCCCTTCCCCTTCAAACGAAACATCAGAGATCCGCCCTTCAATGTACGGAGCCTCTGAGCGAAGCTAATGTGGGTTTGGATGCAGCGGCACGCAGTGTTGGTTGATACGCGTCAGTGTGCGCCGATATACCCGCCGTGGTCCCCGTGTCACATCGGACACGAGTTCTCGTCGACAGAGCAGCGCACCGCGCGCAACGCCGCTACACACACGGTTCAGCGCAAATCGCTTTGCCCCCGATCGGATTCGCTTTCTACTCAGCGAGAACATCCCCCACCCCCCTTCTATCGTGGCGCGCAGTCTACGGCCCCACTCGTGAACCCGCTCCATCGCTGCCACGGGACAATGTGCCCACCCTTCCCCCCACGCGAATTAGAAATGAAGTCAATTTAGAACTTAGAGTTGTCAATGACTTGTCGAAGACAAGTCGTCTAGGGAGACTCGCCTGATCAGCGCTTTCGCAAAACGCGCTCTTTTTAGCGCTTTTCTCTCCAAGCGCCTGTGATAACTTCGACTCGCAGTTCGTATATTCTAATTCAGCCACGCAGTTTCAACGTAGCGGAGGGAGCTAAACTCAAACTCGATCATGGCCCGAGTACAAAACGTGCGTTGAGCCGGTGTTATTTGATCCTCGATTTCGTTCCGTAGCGTTGCTGCATTAGGCTACAGTACATAGCCCGCATTAACGCGGGTCGCTTTGCCTATCATATGTTTTTAATCCAACGCAGATACCGTATATCGCGGTGTATCGGTGGCTAGCGCATTGGCGGCGTGTAGCTCTACTCTGAGAGAATGGCTTCCAAAACGCCTCAAGGTGGCCAATACGGGGAATAGCGCCGATGAAATTTGCCGAGGTCGTCCTCCCAGCCGTGGTTCATGTTCGGTGTTCACGGTGTGGACAACGGCAACTTTAGATTGGTTTTCGAACTAAAGCAAGGCATGTTCAAGTACAACTTTGCTATGAATTAGGAACAACGTTACTGAAATTACAACGGACCCATAGCATGATGAACAAAGCACAGACAAAGAAACTTTATGGACTACTTTTTGCGTGCATTAAGCTATTAAAACGTTTGCACGTTTATTGTTCCTTCCTACCGATAGACTTTATACATATCGTTTATTGCAGTAAAACATAGAGTGAAGAATTAACAATACAAAAACTTCGCCAAGTTTAAATTTCAGGTAATTTGAAAATTATGGCTTCCCACCGAATCAAGCGAAAACCCTAAACATCAACGCGATTTCGCCGTTGCAAGTGGCGTTGTTGCGTACAATGCTATAGTAAGTCTGAGCATTGGCCGAATTCACCGTTACAGCATGGACTTAAGCCAAAACAAATTGTTTTACTGCCCGTTGCCATGATACGCTATCGTGTCTTACAACGGCGGAGATGATAGATCGTGAATTGATAGGCCGTCCGAGGCGCTGATGCAGACGAATATTTCTTAATGACTTGTCGAAGGCCTTTGATACAGTCGCTCATTTGCATGCGCGGCGAATGCAGCGCTTGGCAAAGGCCGTTGCTGCTCACATCCTGCCAACGCTAGACGCCCCCAGAATAGCAGCTGTAGCTAAGGCATGCGAGGCATCGGATGACAGACATTTCCGGCATTTATATTGTTTACGAATGTTAGTTTATATAGGTGGGGGTTTGTACCAAAACATGCATGCAAAGTGCAGATATTTTGCACCTAAATTTGTCATGTGATGAATGAGATATGTGAACTAAAAACCTGTAGGCTTTAATTATATATCATCTAAAGCCGATGTCAATGTGGGCAATTATTTGGGTCAAGTTTAATTCGTTCAATCACATAGCGTGATCAAGCTTCTTTTCTTTCTTTGATTCAAATTTTAATTACTACGGATTGCTTGACATTTAGTTGACCTTCATCGCTAAGATCTTCGACGAAAGCCGTACAGTTTCACACACCGCCATTACCGCTTGCTTGCAAGTTTACACCAGATTCTAAACTGCTTCACTTCGTCTGCAAGTTGCTTAGGAACCTGCAGCCTTTGGATGACTAAATGGGGCAGTCACCGTCAATAGACAAACGAGCGACACTCAGAGCCGTAGAGTTCATTTCTAGGGGCGCGCGGGGGGGGGGCGGATAGCGGGAAATTGAGTTTGACTCTTCAGCCGAACTCACGCGCGGGAGGCGGGATGTTGATGGAAATTGTTTCGGTCATAATCAACAGTGCTTTCCATTTTTACGCCATATTTGCGGTCCTACGTCCTTAGCGCAGCAAATTTGGAGCACTTAGACCAAATTTTGGCAGGACTCCAAGTTGAACTTCTGTGTAAAAATTAATATGTAAGAGAAGATAAATAAAAAAATTCCGATTTCTGGGTTTGGTGGGTTGAACCCCTAACTAGACCAGTCTACGGCCCCGGCGCACTATACGAAGCAAGCGTCGCCCAATTTGAAAAGGCAAACGAAGTCTATTTATAGAATATTTTTTAAATTTAAGTTTTAAAAATAAATTTGGTTTAGGTTAGGCTTAGGGTTAGGTTTTGGTAAGGTTTTGGGCTGGATTTAGGTTAAAATATATTTCTAGCATAACTGCTTGATTCGTTTGCAGTTTCAAAACTCGCAAGCGGCGCGTATCGCATAATTCACCCCCCCCCCCACCCCCCTCCCCCACTACTTCTCCCCCCCCTATCCCCCCGGTCGTATCCCTGTCGAGAACTAAAACGGTCCCTCGCAAATTTAACCTAAATCCGACATCCGTCGCGCTGCAGATCGGCGCGTGATTTATGTGAGCCTTGCCCCGATAGTCGCCACCATTGGCGGGTACATGCAGGGGGCGAGGGGGGAGGGGGGGGGGGGGCAGGAGGATATACACCCCCTCCTGCCATGGCCAAAGTCGTTTTGAATCTTAAAATAGTTTTTGAAAGCGAGGAAATTACCCCGTTTAATCATGGACTGATCGTTTCAAATGGCATAGCAGTTGATCAAACTCTGAAATGTCAATTCTCAAAAAGCATAATGAACTCCCACAAAACTGACTAGGCCTAAATTTAAATGAAGAAATTCACCCCCAAAATATAGCCTCAACAAGAATATGCTCCTTTAAAATTGTGGCATCCCCCCCTCTCTTCCTCGGCTGATGTGAGTAGTTGTTCTATGGTCGTTCACTAGCTCTACACGACAGACGTGCCGCTGTCATTACACTGAATACAAAAGTACAACATAGTTTACACATGTTTATTTTACGCTTCTGTGTCTGTACATTTTACCGCGCCTGATCCGGGCTGTAATGACATTCATTGCGTCGTCTCATTTATCGCAAAAATGATCCCCCCTGAGACCCACCCCCTCCCCCTCATTTTAAAAAGCTTGATCGCGGCCCTCACGCGCCCGGCTGTGCGCTCCGCGGCGGGGAGGGGGGGGGGAGGAGAGCGGGTATTAATGAGCGCCGAGGGGAAGTCAATAAAAGGTCACGACCGAGTAACGCGCCCGCCCGATCCGGGGTGAAATGAATAGTGTCTGGGGAGGGTGATAGGGGGCGGAATGGGGAGTGGGGCAGTGATGTTAGGGGGCGCAAAGGGTGGGTGGGGGGCTAAATGGTATCGCAATTTATCTAGCTGGCTTCGATGACGGAAGAGTATTGGGTTGACAAGCCGACCGCCTTCTTCGACAGAAAATTGATGGCTTGGCTTGCCGATAGGAGGCCACTGGGTCTGCACGGTGCGTCATGGGACTTCTATTCGACACTGCCGATGATCTACCGTTAGACGGTTCTACAGACGGACACTAGCAACATTAAGGTCAAGTTTTATTTCAACAGTCAATCATTTATTTTAACTCCTAGGCGAGAATTAGACACAAGATGTATGTATGTATGTATGTATGTACAGTATATAGCACTTTTAACTCACCAAGAATATGTCATGCAAACGGAGTTGGAGAAACATCATTTGCTTGAATCGTAGGTGCGGGAAAAAAGATAACCAAGAATCAGTTGCATCAAGCCATAGTCTTATTGTTCGTTTTCGTGAAAAAATCTAAATGCGCGTCTGCAATATCGTCTCTCGCTGATTTTCTGCAAACGCGATCATAGACTATTGCTCTACAATCTCCGTGTATAGTTAGTGTCATGCTGCTTGGTGAGAGCGAGCGTACGTATACGTTCAACAATGTTTTTAAACGAAAAAAAACACCATAGTACTATGAAACTTCTTCGCAACACGCGTGTAGACAGTAGGCCGTGCGTCATACGATATCATATATATCTTTATTCACGCAGAGTGCAGCACCATAGTACAAGAAGCATGGCTCTAATCCTTAACTAGGCAACACGTCAAAACCGTCTACTCTTCAACTACAAGGTGTAGAAAACTTTACATAACACAGAGAAAGGTAACATAAACTACAGTGTCAAAGTATTTTGAAAATACATCCACATGGCACGCTTGAAGTTAAAGTGTATCACATCGCAAGGAAAATTGTATTTCGCACAAAGTATTGCATATTCGTCATCGTTCTTATTCATGAGAATATGCATCGAGTTAAAGTCCATATTTCTCAATATTAGATATTGTGCCGCTGCTGTTGAAGCGAACGAGGAGGAAATATTCATTCAGGCCTACTTGTGTATATTATTTAATTGCATGTATGGGGACATAGAGACACGGAGACTTGTCGATGTAGGGCCTACTGTTCAATGCACAGAGCTCGTTCCTTGGCTCAGGCCTGCCTCACGACCGCAGATCAAATACGAACTGTACCGAAACTAAGGGTTGCGAGATGTTATCAATCACTCTGCTGCGCGCAATGACCCGTCCACGAATCGTTCAACTATCCACAGGGCATTTTTTACAATACGATGTGAGGGGAAAATTTTTCCCCAGCCCGCATGAATTGCCCCCCAGCCCTAAGTCTTTACTCCCAACTTTTCGCTTTATTTTAGCCAATGTTGCGCTGTTTTGGTTAATTTGCGCCGTAGTCCGCGTTTCCGAAATTTTAAAAATGCCGTTGGCTGTCAAACAGGTGGCTGCTACGTTCAGGTGTAGAGTCCATTCGCAATGTGCAAGTAAAAAGAAAGCAGTAAGCCTTTTCGATAAAATTTACGCGTAGTAAATTTTACGCCCCTTTCCAACCAAATGCCCCCCAGTAAAAATTCATTCAAAGGTGCCCTGACTATCCAACATTCGATCATTCATCAACCTCAGACTAGCGACACTGTCGGTTGCATGTATGTACGCGGGATTTAACACAAAGGAGTGCATAACAGTAACAACTCTACGGCGGCTGCCACGCAAAATTTCCCGCATTCTGAGTGCATGACTGTGAATGAATGAGTGCATGAGTGCACGAATGCATGAATGCACGAATGCACAAGTGCATGAATGAGTGCATGACTGTGCATGAATTCTGAGTGCATGACTGTGTTTGCTGGCTATCATTTGTAGCCTTAATCGTGTTACGACTATTGCATTGGTTCGAGAGGAACAGTTCCAAAGACAAATTCACAAGACAAGAACCCAAGACATATTACTGAAATGTGCCAAACACCGCGCGACAAAATCACCGATGATTAAAATTGTCGAATTTTACACGGAGAGATCGAATTAGATCCGGGATCATGACGTCACCCAACCAATCAGCGCGATTAATAATTGACCTATATTACTACCGCGAGGCGATTGGTTACTGAGATATTAATCCGCGATCATTCGTATAACCCTCCATTTAGCAACTGGGCATAAGTCTCGAATTGAACGAGAGCGAGACATCTCAGAACGGATCTGTATTAGGCCTAAACAGCGGCGCCTACAGGCTGCAGTCCTCGCGTTCACAGACCGCAGCCTTATCGCTGTCGATGGATCGTCAGTGACACGCAGACACCGGCTTTACTCGCATTCAGTTTTGCACTGGATTCCGACTGCTCTACATTGCTGCAAGGAGTTGTTTCTCCCCCTTGCACCCCCCTGGAGAAGCAGTTTGCACCCCCCTGTGCACCCCCCTGGCCTGGCGTGGGTAGATTGGATTCTGATGTGAAGTGGCCGTCTCAGCGAAAAAAGGTTCTGTCAGCACACCCCCCCCCCCCCACCGCTCGAGAGGTTTGCACCCCCCTGGATTTGAAAAGTGTGTTATGCACCCCCTTTGATAAAAATCCTGCGGGCGCCCATGCTGCTACACAGAGCGAGCTGCAGTCTATAAGCAGTGATGCCACTAGATATAGATGGAATATCCTTAGATTCTAGGTATCTTGTCGATAATATCCCTAGATTCTAGGTATCTTGGCAATAATATCCCTAGATTCTAGGTATCTTGGCAATAATATCCATAGATTCTAGGTATCTTGGCAATAATATCCCTACAGTGCACTTTTTGACTAAATTATTTCAACAAATTGCTGTGCTCAATATACACCTGAAGCGTATAGTGCAGAATAATTTGTGCACCCATAAGATTCGATTGACTGTATTACAATTATTGTGTGACGTAAATGACTGCGCCATACTTGCGCACGTGTATTCCAACAGAATTGCAATTTTGGATCACAATTTCAAAACTAAATCGCCACGTACAGAGGCAACACGCAGCTGCACCCAATATACACGCGGACGAGGTCACACCGACGTCGGCCCGTATATACGCTATCGTTTGTAGCACAGACACCGTCATCGTACGGAAGTCGGCAACAGATCGGAGAGGACGATAATCGGGGTCGCGGTATCGCCGCGTGATCCAGCGATCTATCGCACCCGAGTCGCGAGCCAGCGGCACCAGTCTGGCTCTACAGTGTCAGTGTTTCACGCGCTGTGGGCCTTATTGCTGGGTCACAGCGATTAATTAATAAGCTATAGCGTGCAATCTTTCACTTCGAATATTAGACGACTACTTCCGACTTAGAAATGATATTCATATTCTTACAGTCAAGACACTTATAGTCACTGGCATCAATGCGTGTCTTCGTGGCGTTTTAGACTATACCCCGGCAAGTCGTGGAACAAAGAATAGATTTGCAGCCCAGAGCTCCCCGGGCGAGTCGTTAAAGGCGACAAAGAAGGGTGAGCGGGGGTTCTGTGGCAGCCCTATTGCACAGAACCGGCCTATAGTAGTCTTTGTGACTACACACGGTCCTTAAACTCCCTTTGGATAAATCATGACGTTTTGTCTGATATTTAGCAATAATGTTATTTATATCATTCATAGCAATTTATAGTTAGTGATGTGCGATCAATGATCGCGGAGTCTTCGTCAAATGATTGTCTGTGTTAATTCATTGGTTTTGCTGCATTACAGTGAAGAAAAATGATGAAACACGCTTCAAAATATCGTCATCTTGCTAATGCATTTTAGTTAAAATATCATACTAGGGGTTGCAAAGTTGCAAAAGTCGCAAAGTAACAAAGTCTCAAAGTCGCAAAATGCATTTCAACGCCAACTAGGGGCTAGCAAGGCTGTGTTGTACAAACACTAATAATTGAATCACCAATGGTTGCATCGCTTCAATCAAGTCATCAATATGTACACAAGTATCTTTATTGGAGACACAGACCTTGAACGTATACTCTACCTCGCAAGCAGCCGTCACGCGTGCACATGAAACTTTGAAGCCACTTTGTCATAATACAGTGCAGCTTATAGCCTAGAACTCAAATAATCTGAAAGGTCAACGCAATTATTGCTTGCTGCGCGCTTGGTCCTAGAAGCGTTGACTATTTACTATTTCGGGAGCACTTAGAACGGCATTACTTGTGCTGTGTACTATTGCAGGGTCCAGCCTATGTACACATGTACACAATGTCGGCTGCACGTAGGCCTATGATTGTTTGAGTAACAGTGCAGTCAAGTGCCTGGCTAAACTCTAGCGTTGCAAGGTAAGTCAATATTGTGTGTAGCGGCCATGGCATGCTCAATCAAACCAGTGCTCTGTGAGGACTTAAGAATAACTGAGAACCGCGAAGCAGGTTCAGATTTGAAGACAAATAGCATTGTCAGCCAAACTGTAACACAAGCAGTAAGCGTGTACAAAGTATATCCAAATGCCAATCGAAGTCATGTAGGCCCCTACATCAGTATTAAGCCTATATAGTTGAACGATAGAAGTCAGCTGCCATTTACTGTTTTGTATATCCCATGCAGTTCCGACCTCAAATATTTTTTCCATGTTGTACATTAGCCTACACTGCCCATCTACTATTTCGAAATTTTAAAACGGATTGCGCAATAATTCTTGCTGATTACAGTTTGTAACATACTTCTGTCCTTCAAAGTCTTCTCTCCTATACCAATTGCATTGGCTACAGACAAAATATGCCTTTTGCGTTGGTCGGTTTTGCTCCGTGTCTGTATCCGTCCTTCCTTCTGTCTACGTTTAATATTTTGACTCCGTCCTTTGATCACACAAATTGGCTCGATGCTCGTTCCCAGGTTGAGACCCAGCGAGGGAGCGGCGTGAACGGGTGTCGCCGAATAGATGCGAGTCTGAAGTTTGGATATAGCCTAGTCGTAAAACATTTAACATCAGGGCGTCTACTACCATACCAAGTGTTCAAATTGCCCCCCAGCTCTCGTGAATTGCCCCTACCCTTGGCCTTTTGCCCCACGTTTTGCCGGATTTCAGCCTATGTTACATCGTTTTGGTTTATGGTTTATTTGCGCTATAGTCCTCGTTCCACGAAGTTGAAAAATATATTTGACTATCAAACGGGTGGCTGCGCAATTCAGTTATAGAGTCCATTTGCAATACGCAAGTAAATATAAAGTTGCAAGCTTAATCAAGCAATGGCTCTTTTCGAGAAAATCTATGCGTAAAAGCGTCCCTATACAGTAAAATGCCGGGCTGTGATAATTTCTTTTAAATTCCCTGCGTAGCACGTTCGACTGTATCGGCCTATAGCCGATCATCGTGTTTTGTTCACCGACATTTTAACCCTTTGTATCACAGGCCTATAGTAACTCCTACTCATTATAAGAGCGTCTTCCCTGAAAGACAAAATCTAGCAAAAACGCATCCTAGTTATTTGCTCTTCGTTCGTTTAGCATCTTGCGAAAAGTAAAATTATTGAAATTAGAAAAAATGGCCTAAACGTTTTTTAAAAGCACAGGGCCTTCTCAGGCCAAAAATTTCATTGGCTATTGTCAAAGTCACGTTATGATCACGTTGCAAGGACTGTCTGTAGGGAGAGAGCTCTGGGCAGTTACACCCCGGCCCCGTGCACGGAAGGAGTGAAGGGCGCTGAATCGATTTGCATCGCAATGAGCCCCCTCGCGGCCCCCCCCTCTCGCGGCCCTCCCTTCTCGCGGCCCCCCTCGCGGCCCGCCTCGCCCCCTCTAGCGGCCCGCTCGAGCGTGGGACCCGGGGACGTGATCCCGCATGCTAATGACCGTTCCCGGCCCGGGCCGCCATGCATGCGGGCCTTCACCGCCGCAGCAGCTATACCGCCCTGCAGCGAGCCAAATTGAGTCGCATGCAGGGGTGCATAGCCTGCTTTCACGCCTCCCGACTATAGCCGTGGCGCTTGAGATGAGCCTAACTCTGTAGTGGCGCGATTGTAAGGCTCTGGTAACTGATTTTGGGTTTTTAGTATAACGCGCCAAAGGACAAAACAATACACGTCGTCTGCCCTGACAAAATGCACGCGTTTAGAAGCAGGCTTTCCACAAATTTAACGCATTGCTGTTGCAGTTGCAGTTCATGAATAAGATCTTTTTTAGAGTCTTTTGTCCACTTTAAGGACCGTTTGATTCTTGCCAAGTAGTATCTTGTGTCAATTTGTAATTCTCTATACTGTAGTATACCAGCTTGCCTGCAAGCCGCAACTTCCGATTTAAATCGAATTATTATGCCACTCGTCGCAGCGACTCAAAGAAGAGTCCCGCAGGAAGAGGCTGCTGCTGGAGAGATGGAAAGATGAAGAAATGAACAGACTGGTGGTCACAGGAGGAGGAAAGGAGAGCGGTGCTAATGCGATAATAACAGGTGCCAGGCGTCAACTGCTGCACACGAGCTATCTACCGATCAACGGCAGGGTAAACCAATGGAGGCGAAGCAACGTTTTAGCGCTCAGGGGAAAAGCTCAACATCACATTATATCCTTACTTAATGATATACAGTCCAGTGAAGTACCGTCAAGCCCACTGCAGATATGGGCCTAAGCAGAATACTTGCTTCGTCGTTAAGATTCGAAATATGATGAACATCCGTGTAGTGCGAACGCGCAAGGAGCCACATGCGCGAGAGTATATCTAATATAAATTAAAATCGCAAATGCCGTGAGTAGTATTGCACGAGAAAGGGGGCAAAGTTATTCGTTACGATTCTGACGGTATAGGAACATCTGATAAATGGCGAAGCGATGGTTTTGGCAATAGTGAAAAGGGGGGACGATCGCACTCCTGCCCCCTTATAGGATCGCTGCCCGTAGTTGTCATTAGCAGCGGACTTTTGACGGTGAGTTTAACGCCCTTTCTGCGGTCCATCGGCGTCAGCGGGGGAGCATGCATGCAGCTGGTTGTCGGGTTTAAGTGGCCGCACTAAAAGGTTGCAATGGTTAAACCGGTCACCGATGCGTAAGCCTCTACGTGTAAATTGTTGACAAACAATGTTTTTTGTTTTTTTTGTCTCCACGAACGTTTTCTCTTTTACGTTTTACGTCAAGCTGCATTAGCGGGGACAAAAAAGCTGAGTTTTGTGGAGACAAAAAAGCTGAGTTTCTTGGAGACAAAAAAGGTGGATCATATGGACTTGATTGTTTTGTAGATCAGCCCTCATCTCCCCTCATCCCCTCCCCCCCGCCCCCGCTCACTCGGGCCCCCTCGCGATTTTTTTGCGTGCGCAGTTATACTTTCAGAACTGCAGCGAACTGTGCAGTCGTAAACTTCTCTTTAAATACTTATGCAGCCTGCTATGCCTGTAATGCGCACATGCTTAATCCACGTTGTTCAACCGTTTTCTTGACTTGCGCGAGACTTCGGCTTTAGCCGTTCCTAGGGTTGCTAGATATTTATCGGTCAAATAAGGGGCACAAAATTTCCAGCATGCGTGATGAAATTTTTTCGCTACTTTTGCATTAAGTTCCATTAACTACATGACTTTTAAAAATTACATTAACTATAGCCTACATTTAAGGCTGGTTTCTCCAACACGGATTTGATAGTGGTTGAGGATTTAATCCACCTTTTTGCATAGGCTAAATCCTGAACCACCATTAAATCCGTGTTGGAGAAACCAGCCCTATGTGTAACAAAATTTCGCTCAGGGATTTACGCGCTATTTAACAAGATAATGTGAACGATTTGTACATTTGAGACTTGGCTATTAGACATTTTAGAACTTTCCAGATCTAAAATAAGGGACGTCCCTTAAAATAGGTGACGTCCCTTAAAATATGGGACGTCCCTTAAAAAAAGGGACGTCCCTTAAAATAGGGGACGTCCCTTAAAATAGGGGACGTCCCTTATTTTAAGGGACGCCTGCAACCCTAGCCGTTTCACACAATGTCGAGCTTTGACTCTATGGCGTTTGATGTGTGTCCTCTGAGCCTATGTTATTGTTTTATTATTTGAGCGTTAAAGCGTCTTCCGAGTAAAACCGTCAAGTGAAGTAATTAATAGGGAGTAGGCTGATAGGCATAGCTTCAGACTCAAGAGGCTTCTGTCGAAACCATTCATCAGTTTAATCATCAACCGTAGGGCCTAGAGGCCTATATATCCTGCCACGAACACGGTTTTTCGCCGCGTTTTTGCAGGTGAAAGTGTACTAAATTGTGGGAAAGGGTGATTTCTCCGGGGATCTCGATTATCTGACCTGTTTCACCGAAAAGCTTGGGCCTATGGGCCCCCCTATACCTGATATTTTCTGAGGAAAACACAGCATAGCATAGCAGTGCACGTTTACGCCCTTCAAGCCAGTGTGAAAGCACCCCTCTTAAACGTCTGAATTTCATCAAACGTCGATCAAAAGTGAGGGGTAAACCTGGCTTTTGTTGTTTAACCTCCTCCTAAAGAATATCTCTGGCCCGTGGCTGTGAAGTGCAGACACTGAGATACATAACGCGCGCACATGTAGATACTTATCAGGTTAAGAAGACAACGAATAGAATTAAGAAGCGCGACAATCACGGGTTCGTTAAACACAAATTAGGACAGCATGTGGGCATTGTGTCCACGGCATGCTAATGTCTTCACTGAGACGCGTATCAACCAGACGCAATTGCTTATTTTTAATGGGACGCGATTGATTTTATCGTTTATTTGACTATTGATTCATCGTTGATTCATCGTTGATTTACCGTTGATTTAAGGTTGATTTATCGTTGATTGCCATTGATTTACTGTTGACTTAACATTGATTGATGTTTATGGCTGATTTATCGTCGATCTACAGGTAATTTGCCGGTGATTTACCGTTGAATCCTCGTTGATTCACTTCATCGTTTATTTTACTGTTGATTCACCGTTAATTTACCGTTAATTTACCGTTGATTTACCGTTGATTTACTGTTGATTTACAGTTTATTTATCGTGCATTTTCCTATTAGCTATATTGCGCTAAAGCCGAATGATTTGGGGTGTCGGAATTATAGGCTATAGGTCAATAGTTCGACACCGAGCAAATCGTTATTCAAATATTCACTGGCCGCATGAATATCGTTTCTCGCGCAGAAATGCAACCCAGGTTTTGCGCCTGCCTTTGAATCAAATTCATTGCAATGTTTAATTTCATATTTCTAATCCGATCGAGCGATAATTGTTTTAACTCTTCTTCTTCGTAGAGTCCTGCAGTAAGATAGTGATCATAAAACTACAGCAGCCCGTCGGCGTAGTGGTCGTGAAACATCAATACTTCACCAGCAACAACCCGCCGACGGTGAAAATTTCCTCACAAACGACTCGGAAAGCGACGAATCCCCTCCGGACAGAGTCCGAGAAACCGATAATTGCGCTCCCTCTCCTTTTATCGCTCAACATAATTGCTCTCCCATCTTCTTTTATCGCTCACCGCAAAACTCTGTCCAGGCACGACGATTTGTATTCATTTATTCAGCTATTTGTCTAGTGGTTTGGACCTCGGGCTTGAGGCTGTAAGGAGTTGGCGTAAGGGAACAATTGGGCCGTCAATTGGTTGACACGTTTAACGATTACGTGGCGATAGACGGTCGCCGATATTGGTGGTAGGGAGTGTCGTTGAAAATGGGAGTGGTCTGAGTTTTCGCAAGGTTTTGCAAGTCCACAGAAATTGTCGGACTGCTTTATTTTCGAAATGAATGTACAACCGACTGAAGAGATGAGGCAGGAACTAAGGCCTCCTTCCCTCGGCGCATATTTTGCACGCAATTTAGCGTGCAACAGTGTTAAGAAAATGACAATGTAAAATGTCCGTTGTCATGACAACGATTTCCTTAACTGGGCTTCACGCACGGCTTGTTCTTTAACTGGGTTGCATGCACGGCTTGCAGTTAAGAACATTTTGCATTGTAATTTTTTTAACATGGTTGCATGCAAAATTGCATGCAAAATTGCATGCAAAATTGCATGCAAAACTGCATGCAAAATTGCATGTAAAATAGCATGCAAAATATGCACCGTGGAAACAGACCCTAAGAAACTGGCTACAGTAATGCAACTTTCTGTAGGTCGGCTGATTAGGGCCTAAGTCGAAATCAAATTGGCTTATTAAGTCAAAAAATTAATTTTCGAAAGTTGGTTCACAAATTTCCGTCTGTAGGCCTAGTGTATCGTGGTGGATTTTCAAAAATTAAGTTTCGGAAAGTTGGTTCGCGCAATTGATTTAATAGCGTTCGTAGCTATCGCGGCCAAAATGTTCAAAAGGAGGAGTTTCAAAAAGGAGAAAGGTTGCAAAGAGGCGTCCAAGTTTGTTACATTTCGTGCAAATAAAAACAATAGAAATCGACGCGCAAGCTGAAAAGGCAGAGATGTCGTTTCATTGAGATAGAGGAACGACGTGGCTTATTTTTTAAACTCGTATCTAAATTAAGCCAGGGGTCTGCTCCTACAGGGGCCTCAACTGCTATATGCCCCCCCTCCCCCGATAAATACGGCCCGTCCGAATATCGCCCAGTCGCAGTGACGAGGACAACACACTGCGCCGCCGAGCGGAGGCGCTACAGTCATTAATTATGAAGGAAGATCGAGACGACTGCTCGATGTACATCACCCACATAGTCGCTCTATAGGACCGATCGTTCAGTCTTCAGCGCGCAGTGCCCTCTGGGCCAATTTGTTCGCATCTTCACGGTGTATGCCACGGTGGCGGATCCACGGCGGGGGGAGGTGTCAGCT
>JAQIWG010000948.1:0-27867 GCA_034695025.1 Chamaedrilus cognettii
TGTTTTTTTTCTATACTGGGGGGTTCTTGGAAAATCACTGTTTTTGAGCGATATGACAGTCACAGATTGCACAGCAATCTTTCAGAAAAACGTGGTTTCAGAACGTTTAAAAACTCGTCAATGCTGATGTGACTCGATGGTTTGGATTTGAGTTTGAGGACCGTGTGTAGTAATGAAGAGAGCCCGGTTCAGTGAGGAGGGTCACTCGTAGAACCGCTCCCCGGTCTTTTACGACTCGCCCAGGTAAATCTGGGCTGCAAGCCACTTCTTTGTTCCCCAGCCTGCATGGGGTGTGTGACCCAATGCGCTTGTCACTTATTCAGACACTGCATGTTTCTATTTTGTGACGGTTTCTTGCTCTACCCCCAAGAAGCATTTGAGAGCAAATTAGTCAAACATTTAATACCAAAAATTTCGTTATACGAATCAAGGTTACACGATGCATGTATTGTATATTTAGACAACAACTGGCATGAAATGATTCAAAATACTTCCAGTCACGCTTTTTGGCAATCTTTACAAATAAAATACAGTGTAAATTAAAACGATTTATGTAACAGGCAGCAGTAATGAAAAATGTAAACTATTTTCATTCATTATTTGGCTCAATCTGTCCAGACATCAATAGTGACACTCAGAGAACACAAAAACCACCATCGCAACAAAAAAATTCAGAATGGTCATTTAAAGGTAACAAAACTGTGTTTTTGATGCGTCGGACTCGGAGGGCATCGATTTAATTTTTGATCGTTAGCTGCAGAAATGAATCACTGTGATTTCTTCAAATTTGTTTTAAAAGACGAACATAATAATGTCTACAGCAGCCTCAAAACGAATGTACAATGCGCGCTGATGTCTCTACAATATAGGCACCAGTGATGAAAGCTTCATTAATTTCATTCGGCGTTCCAAACAACAAGGTTCACGAACGAAGCTCAGATAACAACTGCCTGTGTAGAAACTTCGTTTTAACAAACCTTGTTCACTGTTCTCACACGCAATAAAACACCATGCCATTCCCCTTGTAAATCTTTGTGGCAACATTCCTCCGGTAGTTACCATTTATTTTTACAGCCGATAAACACTCACAAATAACGGTAAGACTAGCAGCCTAAACCTAAATGTACGACATCGAAACGATCTACTGGTCATTAAACGATCACAACATACACGCAAAGATGGGCGTAGGCACGGGAGGGGCAGGGGGGGCAAATGCCCCCCCAAGAAAAATTATAGGGGGCAATTCCCCCCAGAAAAATTTGACTTTGCGCCCCAAGATTTTTATGCCCCCCCAAAGAAATATTATGCAGGGGCAAGATCCCCCCCAACAAAATATCATTTTTTCACTCAAGCCCTTTGAAAATGAAAATAAATTGTAAAATACATGTAATAAAAAACTTTCCTCGCTCCGCTCGCGAAATGTACACTTTATTTCTACATGGTATGTCTCGTATCTATCATGTTTTTCATTAATATATAACAGATTTGACATTGTGATGTGGGATGAGCTGATGGTAATGGAGTTATTTGTTATTTGTACAGCAATAATTGAAGTGATCAGTAAGTAAAGAATCGATGCCCCTGAATGAGAGTGGAGCTAAAAAATTTTGTGAGCAACGCAAGCGAAAAATAATTTTGGCATATTTCTTTGTCCCCCCCCAAGGAAATGATGGTAGAAATTTTTTATGGAAAAAGTTCGATTTTGCTTTTCGATTTTGCGATTTTCGATTTTTCCAAGAACCAAACCGTGCCGGCGCCCCTGCACGCAAACTGTGCTACATGTACATTTTAAATAGTAACAAGCTACATATTCTGACAAACTGGCACAATAAATAATTTCAAGGCTTTATTTGAGTATTACAACAACAGTCACGCGTTAATACAATACAGTCAACGAAAAGCTTATTTCAGTAGTACAATTTACTGCAAAAGAGAACCAGTACGAAATAGAAGAGTATAATACAGTTTGTCATAATGCAAACAAAAATGCTATGTCTGAGCAAGAACGCAGTCAAACAACACATTTGAACTAGGCCAGTAATTGAACATTTTACTTTCTACTTGCAGCGGATTGGAGCCGAGATAATTTGGCACAAATTCTCTAAATTTCAATCGAAAATATTCACACGTTCGAAAGATATGGAAGTTTTCATTAAAAATTCAAAAAACCAAATCAACCACGCATTCGAATGGCTTGAGGGTTTTAGGTTACAAATAGCGCAACAGCAACTGAGCATGTTTCAAACTTTTATAACTTTTGAGCGCATGCATAATTTGGTTCAAAATTTGTGGATCTTGTGCGAAATTATCTCAGCTCCAATGCTTGCATATACTAGGTAAAAATGTTAATTTTTGGCCGAGTTATCGCGAATTCGCTAGAGGGTTGTTTCTTATGCCGCACTCTGCATACAAAAGTGTAAAGTTATTTTAGCAAGAATGCCAATAATCAGAGTCAAGCGTCGCCTCAATAAACATGTGTAGCGTCACGCCTGCTCCTTCCAAAACAGGCATAGTGCAACTGCTCAGCCTCTGAAAAACCGAGTAGGCCTATGCCACCATAGACAATTTTCACACGTAATGCGCTACTCATGTCCTCAAATGCTTTCAAATTCGGCATACAATTTGCATCTAATCGTGTGGCATACTACTCCAGCTGACTCAACTTGCCAATAATAATACTATTCTCATAGGAAGAATGCAACATAAAAATAATTATATAGAATATTGAATACATTATATCATAAATTATTTTATATAATTATTTCAGGACATGCTTTAAGTTTCGAAAAACCACAATCAAACTGTACAGTGTATCAAATACTGAATGCAAACATCAACCACAGTAGATTTGCAAAACAACCCTATATAAGTACATAAGCTCATAAGTACAGAATTTGAATACTGAAAAGTTAAAGATCTCTTTAAAACGACTGATCAACTGGCAAAGTGAGAGCAGCTATTGGAAAAATAAAGCGACGGGCAAAAAGATCCCGTTTTAGTGTTACTAGTGGTGGGGGGATTTCTTGCATGAATATTTTCGTAAACCTCTTTATTGCGGCACTGCGGCTTGCGATGGCGGCACTTTGGAGCTGTAATCAGGCATAAGCACTAGATGGCGACACTACATAAAGGAAAGGGTGATGCACTGAAATGTGGGTCGCACACAAAAAAACATAATTACAAATCGCTATGAAAGAGCTAGAATGAATCGGAAAAGACAGAGTAAGAAGGGGTGAATATTGACGATACACAGACCGGGATAGTGAGAGGAAGACATCAAAGATACGAGAGAATATGATAAGAGTAAAGGAACAGCAAAAGAACGAGAGTTACAGTACAAGAATTCTCATCGTGAGAAACGTTCAAACTGTGCTAGCGCAGAAAACGAATGAGATGGACACGGAAAAATGGACGTAAACGTAAATGATCATGAAAACGGATCATCTATCGACCAGCGATTACGGGTTTACTTGCATTTGTCATTAAGAAAGGAACATAAAAAATAAAATTCAAAAGAAATTAAATCCATTCGCAAGGCAATCGAATAAAGCCGCCAAAAATCACCAATTAGAAAGAACAGACGCACCGATGCGAACAAGACTAGTCATGTTTACTGCAACTTGTGGGTTACACACACACTGGACATCATCTCACATCAGGTATATTTAATGAATGCAATAAGCGCAGTCCACAACTAACAGCATGAAATACGATCCTCACTAGAATCCATATACAAAATACAGCTACAGCACTGCAAGCTACTGATAAATAGATTATCGCATGAGGTAGTAGTGACGGCATTGACACAGTATATATTGTGCATTGCAGTATGCATTGACATCAATTCAAACGGAAGAACAATGCATTTTATAATTTAATCGTTAGCTTAGGAAACAATGCTCTCTTGCGCTGAGCAACTCTGATTAAAAAATTATTCACAGTAACCTACAGCTTTACTCACAAGCTATCTAAAAACATAATTATATAAAGAATTTAATTAGCTAATTTTCAATAGCGATGGTACAGTACTTCAAGACCATGCAATTTTGACGAAGGTACAGCGCACATAGCTTACAACAATGCAACTTAAAAAAAGTACAGTATGCACACAATCATGTCACATCTCTAAACATACAGTATACATACAATCATGCAACATCTACAAAACTACAGCATGCATACAATCATGCAACAACTACAAAAGTACAGCATGCACACAATCATGCAGCAAACCTGGCTAGCCGGGTGAAAAACACAATAATTAACTTATTGTTGATCCTCAGCCATTTGTTGGTATTTTGTATTTTTGCTCTGCCAGCGAATAAATGTCCTATTCTGTCTGCATAAGAAGAAAAAAAAAGTCTGCTCCCCAAACGTGCATCGCGCGACGCCCCTGTCCCTCAGGCCCAGTTGCTCAATCGAGAGTCATTTGGTTTTAAACTGCCACAGAACAAAAATGACGTCATGACCCAATCAGATCTCGCAAATTAGATCGGAGATATTCAAATAACTCACCATAATTATTGAAGTTATTTTAAAAATCAGAGATCATTCAAATAACTCTCTATTGAACAACCCTGATCTGGGTCTTGAAAAAATTAGCCAAAAATTCACCAAAAGACTTTTATTTCGCCAGGTCGTTGCTTTTTTCGCCAAATTTGTTCCCTTCGGATGCACTGGAATAAATTAAACTCATCCCTCTGTTCATCACCATAGTCCCAGTCATTGAGCTTCCAAGAACGAAAGATAAACAACAAATTCTCCAAGAGCTTACGCCAAAAATAAAAATATCTCCAACTGCTCAAATCGCCAAAAAATATTTTTGCTGATTTTGGCAACTGGCAGATCATGCCCTGCCTCAGACGTACGTCGGAAACAGAATGCGGACCCTCCGACTGACCGTAAACACAGGATACATGGCCGCCCTCAGCGCCGGGTCCCTAATGACCCTCCGCCCGACCAGCGACACCCTTCGCCCCTCCACTACCGATGCGAGCTTGTACGTGAAGACTGTCACGTCGTTGGGCTCAGCCCTCACGGCGACCGTCACGCTGACGGGCAGCGCATCCAGCGTGGCGAGCACGTCGTGACGCCCAGCGTGCGAGAACGTCACGCTGGTGCCGCGTGCCACTACGCCATGCGAAGTTGGCGTCATCCCGACGACATCCTTGGATCCTAACGCCTCGGTCGCCA
The DNA here is from genome assembly GCA_034695025.1 of Chamaedrilus cognettii. Lineage (NCBI taxonomy): Eukaryota > Metazoa > Annelida > Clitellata > Enchytraeida > Enchytraeidae > Chamaedrilus > Chamaedrilus cognettii. The sequence goes on from JAQIWG010000948.1 coordinate 5,194, forward strand.
CGCCAACACCGAAGAGGAACCCGCCGGCGGGGGTTTGCGTGAGGGGGCCGTGGGCGGAGTTGGGTTCGACGGTGACGGTCCAGCTGCAGGAGCGCGAGAGCGACTCCCCGGTAAAGGACGTTGAGCTGAAGCCCCATGTAGTGAGGTACTTGCTGTGGACGCGCGAGGGGACCAGTTCCGCGCCGGTGGCGCCACCCCCGGGGGATGCGGAGGCACCAAGGGGCGCGGTCGAGGCTGCACCGGTGGCGGCACAGGCAGAGAGCGACGTGAGGATATGAGGGATGATGGAGTCACAGCCACTGATGCCGTCATCTGTAGGAACATGGAAAGCATCATTCAAAAATTAAATCCAACCTTGATCTATCAAAAGCTCAAAAATTTGATTACAATCAAATATTACTTTATATATCACCCAAATTAATTTACTTGTAATATTAATTTCAATGCAATGCTTTCATAAAATAAAAGTCAAAATATTCAAAACTAATCAAAGGCATTGGTTGGATATATGTAGAAACTATGTATATATATAAAAACTAATTTAAATTATTTGCTTAACTGAGTCACTGTTATTGAGTTCAATGTAATTCGTATCATATTTGATAATGTACTCATTTTTACGGAATTAAAGAAATAGACAGAAGAATTCTCTGAAAACTGACATATAAGAAAAAAGCTGCAGAGTAAAGACAACTTAAGTATATTAATAGAAGAAGTTTCAGAGTTAAATTCAAACTTTAAAATTAGTTTTCAAATCGCTTCAATGCAAATTCCCTTGAACTGGGATCTCTACGGCATTTATAGGCGACAAGCACCGATATAGATTCAATACAAGAACATTCGCTCAACAACAAAATTCATCCAAGATATAAGAATTTCTACTAAAAACAAATTTAAACCACTATCCAATGATCATAAACTCAATAAAAACTCATGTAATATCCTATTAAAAGAAACTGAACGAAACGAACCGAGAAACCATGACAGAACTTTGTCGATGCGCTTGCGGAACTGTTCCGTGCTAGAGAGCAGCTGAAGCTTGGATGACTTGTCCTTCAGCATCGACTCAAACCTCTTGTGCAGCATCCCAACCCTGCAGCTCACAAGGAAACGCATACTGGTGACCACAAAAGTAAGCATTAAAAAAATACTTTTTAGTAGTCTGTTAATGTCCATGATTTTACACAGATTTTGACATTTGTGTGCTGATGTGGACTGCTGGAGCTGGGTTTTTATGACCAGATGCCCTTCCTGAAGTCAACCATATAGATAATTATCTGGCATGGAGTTAGCAGCTAGCGACACTTGTGTGTTTTACAGCCTCGCTGAAGGGCCTGAAACGCACGATTTCATAGAACTTGTGGCGTCGGGACTTGAATCCAGATCTCTGGACTCGCAGTCTGACGCCTTAAAAACTACACCACAGCGCCGCGCTGTGGTTAATTAACAACGATAATACTAACTGAAACTGCCTTGAGAGTGGAACAAATAATCCTTCCCTTAGTCATAAGATCGTCTTAAGACAAACTTAGAAAAATCTGATCTCTTTTATTGGAATTTTCGCAGTGTCCATGATACATATGCTTATCTCAAGCATAAGTGCTCTATTACAAATGACATTACAGCAATTGCATCATTGCGGCAACGCAAACACTAAAGTCAGGACTTGCAACTCTAGCTCCACCATGCACTCCTTTGAGCGTATCTATTATTTGAATGTTCATGGAATTTTTATAAAAAAATGCAATCTATGGATATTTTTATCAGAGATGCATAGAATCTAGGGATATTCCATTTTGGACCACAAATACAGCCTCTATACGACGCACCATAACCAGTGTTCCAAAAGCTTTTAGGTTGATGGTGCAATTTTGGCAACGAGATCAACTTCATGGTTACCACCTGTTGCCAAAACGTGCAAGTTACTTTCACTTCAGTCCTTCAATGAAAGTTCTGAGCTGAGGGGGGGCTGTGCTGACAGATGATTTCCATCGAAAGTTAATTTGCTATATAACACCCTATTTTTACACCTTATACGCTTACCGATATTGCAATTTTCAGTCTTTCCTCTACCAGATGGTTCTCCCTTTTAAAACTTTTCTCTCATCTGTTTTCATGGTTGCCAAAAAACGGATGATTTTTCCTGATTGCCTGATTGGTGCGCCAATATGACTCTTTTGGAAACCCTGACCGTAACGCACTCCTTGCAGTAATTTTTAGAAAAAAATATTGAATCTAGAGAAATATTTGGCCGAGATACCCAGAATCTAGGAATATTCCATATTTGGCCGAGATACCCAGAATCTAGAGATATCCCATATACGCACTCCTTGCGGTGTCGCCTCATACGCACGGCCAGCGGCTGCAGCTCAGCCGCGCGGCCCAGAATCCCCTCCATGCCCCCCGTCTCCGTGGCAACGACCTGGCAGGCGCGCGACAGTTCGGAGAGCAGGCGGCCGCAGCGCTCGCTGTCGGCGCGCTGAGTGTCGGACTGACGACGAACGCGAGCGCGAGTGTCATCCACGCGCGCGAGTGCGGCGCGCTTCTCGGCACACAGCGCGGAGGTGAGGTCGTCAACGAGGCGCTGGTACTGTTGCTCGATGCGCGCGCACGAACTCTTGTGCAGATCCTGCGCAAATATTGCACAAACTCTTGTGCAGATCCTGTACATTGTACAAGTTTGTGCAGGTCCTGCGCAAGTTCCTCCGTGTCGTCTAATCTGATTAAAACTCTAAAACATTTTACTAACGCAACATTACAAATTAATACTTAACATCATCCTCAGAAATATGAATAGTTTAGCACTAATGAAACAGTACGGTCTGACGACAGCTAGGCGCTTAAGTGCTGATGCAAAGCTCAGAATTTAGACAAAAAACATGTTCCAGTTACATCTACGAATTATCTTGAGACAAAAATATATTAGCAAGAGTCTAAACTGATGTCTAATCTTGCAGAGCTGCGCGTACGTTGACTTGGCTGTAGTAGGCGTCTATTCTCGTCTGTTCATCAAGCAAACCAGCCAACAGCCCGTCACTCTGCTCCTTCGTCCTGTTAGCCAATGCCTGCAAGTCAACACAGCATACATTTAGTGATTACTTTGATTTTAACTTGACTAGCAATCTATTTAGATTAGAGAGCAACAATACACAACTTGATTAAACAATGAATGAAGCAGTAGCATGAGCAGCATTATTGCGTTCGTTGACATTTCATCACAGCTGATTCCATTATGCCCTGGATGCTACAAACCGTTGCTCACTAACTCTAAACACAGGTAGCTCACTGTTAATTCGGCGGAAAAATTCTACACGGTTAATTAATATCATGATTGTGTGACGGGTTAATTAATATCGTGATTGTGTGACGGGTTAATCAATATCATGATTGATCGAGCAACCAACAGTAAGCACTATTTATCAAATGAATAGTCGTTCATTTGATAAATAGTGCTTACTGCCGGTTGCTCGACCTCGATTTGAAGTGCGATTTAATTTTGCAGTCTGAATTGACCAATCAAATTATTCGATACAATTCTCTCATAGATTTTCATTGGATAAATCAGACTACAAAATTAAATCACACTTCTAATTGAGGTCGAGCAACCTTTGACAACCTTTAACAACCTTCGAGTAACTTTTGACAGCATCATAACAACCTACAATTATAGTGTTTTGGCCTGCACCAGCATCTCATTGCATTCTTTAACTTGACCACAATCATCGTATATGTATACAGTCTATAATAATTATTGTGCGCACGATAGTGACATAACTAGATGCAAACGCCAGTGGCTCCCACCATTTTTGGCCATCACGCCTAATCTAATATTAAACCTCACACACACAAGACGACTGACCTTGACCATGGCGCAGGCTGTGTCGGGCGCGAGCATCTTGTGCCCGGCGTGTCGTCCCTCCCCATCACACACGCAGAGATGACACACGCACACCTTGCAGCGATCACAGAACATCGTCGATCGTTCCGCCTCGTGGTCGGCACAGTGGGCGGGTTCTATGCCACCCGCCGCGCCCTCCGCGGCGGTGGTGGTAGGCGCCGCGCTCGCGCAGCGTTCAACCGCCGAGCAAACGCGATGCCTCGCGAGTCCACCGCGACGCGGATGATACCTTCAAATCAAATCATATGAATATTTAATTTCAAGTACGATGTTGCAAAAGCACGACCATGAACGACAAATGACATGAACACATGAACACATAAACACATGAACAAATGAACAAATGACAAACACAAAAGCATGACCATGAATGACAAATGCACATTTTCGCTGTTGTCCGACTGTTTTGACATTATAATATTATTCGGAATGTGAATATAAATGCGAATCTAACTTGTAAGACGTTAACTCCAACTCAATCGTAACACCGTCGACTTAAAATGACCCAATGTGTTTAAAATCTAGAGCAACAGGCTTTGGGTGCAACTCGCTAAAAGCGCTGGAGTTGTCCGGTCTATGTACGCATCACAGGTTATTCAGGCCTACACAATTTCTGCCTGCCCAATAAAATAAGAAATACTGCAGAGGAACAACATACAGTAACCGACAAACCACAAGAAGATATACAGATGACATATTTGATCATGCACTTTACAAATAAAATATTATTATTCGAATTAGTACATTTTGATTAAGTTCTTGCACGCTAAATGACTAGACACTAATAATTGTAGGCCTATCTGTACAATATTATTGAACTCTATAGCTATCTCAATACTGGACAAAAATTCGTGTTCACCATAAAATACAAGGTTAGCAAGGCGCTGTGGTGTAGTGGTTAAGGCGTCTGACAGAGAGTCCAGAGGACCATAGTTGAAGTTCCTGCATCTATTAAATCGTGCGTTACATGCCCTTCAGCCTGGCTATTAAACACACAAGTGTCGCTAGCTTATAATCATCATCCGGAGTAATTTATTATTCTGGCTGGCGACAGGAAGGGCATCCAGCTGTAAAAATCCAGCTTAAATATAAACGTCTAACCTGTGTTAACATGGACACGGCGTTACAGGCTTCTCTGTATCGCATCAGAATGGACGTCAAAAATGATGATTATTATTATTATACAAGGTCACAATAAGCATGAAAAAAACACGTTATAAAATATGAATGCCCGGTATCTAAAATGCATTTATCACTGGATATTGCGTACCTGTCGAGACACGGCTGGCAGTACGCAACGTCGCACTGCACACAGTGCCACCGGGCCTGCCCAGCCGGCGCGACACCGTGCGCGCTGTCGCACAGGTCGCACGTGGAGCGATGATCGCCGGCGCCACTGACGACCATGAGCGACGCTGACCGCGGGAGGTGCGCCGGTGTACCGGCGTCCACAGAACAAACGACACTCTTGCGCCGTTCGTCAACAAAACGCAGGACAACGTTTTCGAGCGCGAGGTTCTTCGGCAGCAACACGAGGCGATCGCGAGTGAGGTCGGAGAACTGGCGGCAGGAAGGGCACTCAAAGCCTGGGACAAACAAACAATTTAGAGTAGTTATGCCTACAAAGAAGAGAAAGAAAGAACAACTTTGGTTTCTAATCCAAAATCCTAGGACCAATTGACTAGTAGCAACTAGTCAATTTTAAATTAGAGAATTAGTTAGAAAAATTTGCTGCCCACACTGGATAATGCTTGATAGTGGTAACTCATTCTTTTACTAACGACTGATTGCTTGAGCTCGATTTTAATGCAGATTAACTTCGATCCGAATTAACCAATGAAAGCTTTCAATAGATTACTGTCATGGAGTCCCATTGGTTAAATCGGATTTCGCAACTAAATCGCACTTAATTCGCATTTAAATTGAGGTGGAGCAACTAGCCATAAACGATACATTTTTGGCATTTGCGAGATCAATCAGTATAATACAGTTTTTAACGGCCTTCTACAACAACATCAATATTACAATATCGATCTTACAAAAGCAATTTTAAAATATCAATCAATCAATAATATCAAGTTGGTAACTCTCAGGCTCTCACCAGCGCCGGTGCCGTGCCTGCTGGGCCGGCTGTCGAGGATCTCCTCGAGGCAGCGCCGGCACATGCTGTGGGAGCATGGCAGGATGAGGGGGTCGCGGTACAGCTCGAGGCACACCGGGCACGTCAGCTCCTCCTCCATCACCTCCAGGTTGAACGCCATCACACCGCTGTCAGGCCGTGTTAAGGTGAGCGCGGTACGGTACTACGGTACCGTCGATACACTAACAGCCAATTGATCAACCTCGATTTGAGGGCTAGTTAAGTGCGATCTAATTTTGTGGTCGAATTAGCGAAAGAGACTCAGCCAATGAATGCTCACATTGGGCGCAGCCTATGAATTGCTAATAAACATTATAGCTAACTTATTGAATGATTGCTAATGAACATCATAGCTTACATTGAAGCTAATACATTAGGCTTAGCCAATGAATGCTCTCATTAGTTAATTCGGATCACGAATTCGGATCGAAGTTAATTTGCACTCAAATCGAGGTCGAGCAACCAGCCGAAAGCTACAGATTAAAGGATCTAATAGTGAAAGAACAAAATAGTCGAACCAAGAAGCGGTGGCCATCAAGAAGGGATCAACGATAATGTTCACAGGTGATTGTCCTATATGAGACGCACTAATCTTAAGTTTTCGCGAGTAGTTGCCCGAGTCGAGGAGTTAAATTTAAGATTTTCACGCGTCTCTCATACTAGTCTCAGTGCGTTACGTATAGGTAAAACAAAGTTTTAAATGCTTAACATTTTGCAAATAAAATCTATTTAATTGAATTTAATATAAAATGATGCCATGTTTTTTATTTATTCACATTCTAATGCAAGCACGTTGACAACTAATTCAAATCAACTAAAAATTTTATTGGCTGAAAACATTTGATTTCATCTCGATTTCAGAATCGTATTAAGATGCAGTTACATCAGAGCTTGCGGATCTTTCCGGAAGGGATCTTTACGCAATCTCGCTCGCAAGATAAAATGCATCGTTTTCGCGTGTTCAACGACGCCATCTTTTCGCAGGATGCGTGTTTCCACAAGCAATGGCTATATGCATATAAATGGTGGTTAATGGGAAGACGTTGATGCATATTCGGAATGAAGAAGAAGAATGAAGATGAAGATGGAAGATAACGGGAACATGCGATTAATACTGCCCAATTAATAGTGTGTTCTAATGCATCTGCATGTAACAGAATTGACTAACGTTCCTGCCATACATATCTGTACCCTAACGAAACAGCAAGCAAGAACATACAAATTTAAGGAAAGCCTGCTATGATGCTGACTTTGCATGAGGTTTCATAAAAGTGCATTAGTGCATTTTCACAGGCTGTTTTGTTTATACAACAGAGAATTTGTCTCAAAAGCATCCAGATTTTAAAATGAGAATAGTAGTATATATAGAAAGCAAATATAGCATATAGGCTACTTTAAAAAAACATGGATTGTTGACTGAAAAAAATTATTACTGCATAAAGTGATATTGCAGTCAAATTATAGGTTTCAAATTTAGATTACGATCTTGGCATAGGTGGCATCTTGTGAGGGAAATTGCGAATGATTCGATATTATTCTCAAATGATAAAATGATCAATAAAGTAGAATAATAATGTTACAATTCACATAAAGCAAAACCCAGAATGACACTGTTGACGCTTTTGACAGTAGAAGTGCATGCTCATGGTGACTGGATTACAAATTTACATATATTAGCTACTCGCAATGTAACAACATGCACAATATAAAATCTATATATAAAAAACAAACAATAGAAAAATATTACTAGGCCTACGTGAAAATCAAGGAAGCACGATTGTCTTAGCTTACATTGTGCCTTCATTAAAGTGCCCCATATACTACAAAATGTATTTGCTAATTAGAAAAAAAGCATATCATATAATCATAGCAGTAGATGCAAGAAAAAATAAGAATTCTGAAGCAAACAGCAACAAAAAAATCAAAGATATCATTATACTCTAGCCTAGATGTAACTCTGTAGCTATAATTAGCACGCAACTACAATTATATTGCTTCACTAAGTGAAACTTTGCACCCATTGAATAATTTTAGTTAAAATTGAAGTAAGCAGACTGCAGCTGAGAAATGAACATCGTTCAGATAAATTCAAGTCATGGAGCAATTTAAATATCCAGATGCAGTGGCGTCGCGTCTGCAGAGCACGGGTAGGCGTCGGCCGACCCTAGAAAAATTCCAGGGTGGGCCAAGGGTGGGCACAAATTATGCTGTGAAAAGCGGAAATCGAGGTTTGAGATCAGTGAGTACTGTTAAGAATGGCGTTAATATTTTTTTTCTACATAGTAAGTTTAGCGAGAGGAGACAAATTGAAAAAAGAAATGTAGTAGTGTATGAGGGACTCACGAAGATACGAGGAAATAATTAAAAGGATTTTTTTACATATTGAAAGTTTTGACCGATAATAGGTAACCCGGATGATCCGGATTGTAGGATACAAAATTCTGTCAGCCCCCCCCCGCTTGTTGCTTTTGTTCAGAAAAAAAGAAGAGCGTGCCCACCCTGGCCCACCGTACTTTTATGCTAAATCACTTGTGCCCACACTATTTTTTGAGTCACGCGACGCCACTGTCAAGATGTGTATTCTTTAAAAAATCCCCAAAAACCTCCATTATGTCTCAGCATCCACTACCAGCAAATGACTCACTCTAAAACAGACTTAATATTTAACAATTTAAAAATAATTACTTGCAATAACGGCTTTTAGAAACAAAACAAATTTAACTGAGAATATAACTAACTACAAGGTGACTACTAGGTGAATAATATCCCGCACTTTGTAACTTCAAACGTACTGTTTTTGTTGGAATGTTGTCACACATCGACTTTTAACAATCTTACTTGTAATTCAACGCAATTACGAATCTTAAGCGAATTTTTACATGCAAAAAAAAATAAAAGGATACAACTTTTGTGCTTATTTATGACGGAGCAAAATAGGAAATACTAAACGTGAGCGGTGAAAAATTGCAGTAGAAACTTCTCTATCTCAGCTGTCTCACATTATGCAAATAAACTAACTCAACACAATACGTATTAACAGGAATAAGTTTAGTAGGAGTAGCACTCCAAAAACAATGTTTTTTTAAAACTCTACTCAGATTTAGAAATGGGTAGGAGTAGCATTACTCGTAAAAATGGACGATAGTAGAGTAGGCCTTCTCTAAGCCTTTTCCTTTTTTGAAAGGCACAGGAGTGCACTACTCATGTTCTATAAGCAGCAGACATAACACTACTCCTATTTTGTAAGGGCTAAACCGAACTCTGCACATTAAGCCTAGTAGTGTATTTCAAACTTTCAAAATTAACCCCACCAAACAGAAACGTACACAAAGTCTGATGACCAACCTATCGCACCACGATCACTATTTTCTGAAACTAAATCTAATGTAATCTAAAATTACATTAGTACACAATGAATTTTGAAAACATTTCTCAACACTGTGGTAGACTGGCCAATGTTAATTTCAAGACGCATGCCACTGAAATCCAGCAGCTGAATTTTGAATCAAAGTTCGCAGCCGAGTCATGAATTTCTACCCAAGCGCAAAAAAAATATTGATGCCACGGCACTCTTCGCGATCCACCCGAAGGTTCCCAAGACCCGCTTACGGGTCGCGACCCACTTGCGGGTCACGACCCAGCTTGAAAGCCATCGGTCTAGCGCACAGCTGCCATCGACTACAGTTGTATATAATTAAGTCAAAATAAAACAGCCAGACAGTGTTTACAAAAGAAAATTGCATAGAAAATCCAAACACTTGATCATCCAGACGCGCCTCGACAACAGCAGAATTAACAACGTGACAGTTCCTATGTTCCTTTGGCAAGTGAACCTCCTCATTGACTTAGTTATCACATGCAGAGGTGCGGAAATTTACGATTCAACGCTACACCGGAGGTTCAAAGTCTCTCCTATTTTCCTCGACGTTCACCTTTACCATCTTAAAGATGACATCGTCCACGCATTCCAAATGGTCGTCGTCCAGCGTCAGATTCGGAAGAATGCTGCGCAGCAGCTTTGCGCAGTTGACTCGCAGCTCCTTCAAAGTCTCAATGGCCAACTTCTCCTTGACACTCTCCCGTTGTTCAACGACCGCGTCGGTCTGGACTTCCTTCGAGCTACAGGACGGCGACAATGCCAATTCTGCTTTGCTTTCTTCCCCGCTGGGATTAGGCGGCTTGTTTTTGTCGGCTCTAAGAGAATCGTCCACGACTCGCGCGACGTCTTCCTGCGATGTACTCTGCACCGGCTCAGTTTTACACGCAATGCTGCCTTCCTCAGCCGCGCTCGTTTCCACCACCTTGCTGCTACCCGTATTCGTTTTTGTCTTGTCCTCCAGGTGTTTCTTGCTGCCCTGGTTAACTATCGTTTCCGTTTCTTTTTCACCAATTTTCTCAATCGAATTGCTTGCCGCGGCCGCTTCCACGCTCTTTCCCGGGGTTGCCAAAACCGATTGTCGCTGCGCTGGCTTTCGCTTTACTTTCTGCTTGTACACCTTCATCGCAATCGCATCATCCGATACATCATCGTCCGCTCCGTTTCCATTTTCGATGCAAACCTCTATCGGTGTTTCCTCATCAAAAGCCAACGTCTCCACCTTCACTAAACCCTTCCCTGGCGACGAACTTCCCTCGACATCCCCCGCGTCCGAGTCGTCGTCGATGACTATGCATTCGCCCGGTTGTTTCTTCGCGCGACAGCGCTCGAGTTGGCGTGTCGGTTTCTCATCAGGCTCCTCCCCTCGACCCGCCCCTCGCCCCTTCCGAGGCTCCACCCCCCGACCCTCCCGCTCACTCTCGCTGCTGCAGTTCTGCTGGATAATGAGGTCCTCGTCGGCGACGGTCGTCGAGGGCTCATTAAGCGCGATGACGGAGTCGCTCGAGTCACTCAAGTCGGAGGATGAGAGCCGAGCGAGGAAGCGTGGTCGCTTGGACTCGGCGCCGACGGTGGCGCCGCTCGAGCGCTTGCGCACCCTGACAGGTTTAAACAGCAACTGCAATATGACATTCATCCCAATAAACAACTAAAACACATTTTTTCCGTTTTCATCTTTCTTACTTCAAGACAAAACAATGCTAGAATACAGATATCAATCGACATAGGCATGAAGTTAGAAACCAAAAATAATTAACAATAAACATACTATTAAATAATAAACGATACCAATAAATGACCAAAGATCTTTTCAACTTTCCCTCATGGCACTTGTGCACTATCGTCAATTTTTTTGTTTTTATTTAGGTCAGTTTTTTAGATCAGTTTTTTAGTTTTAATATCTTTTTGTTCAATGTGTCTAAACTGAATGACAAGGTAATATATTATGATAGTGACAAAATAAAACAGTTTTAGAGATGCTAATTCACTGAAGATCTAGAGCCACATACCTTCGAGCAACTCCGGTAAAGGTGGTCGATGTGGAGCTCATCTAGACAAAAAACCAAAAATGTCAATATACAACAACAACAGTACAATTGAATATACAACCACAGAACCATTTGCATGGTCTTTCGACGCCAAAACAAACTATAAACCCAGTATTATTATTATTATTCCAAAACTACTATTATATAATAGTATTGGTCCCAACTTAAAAAAGAAGAAATGCGCTGCGGATGCGGCTTCCAAAATACTTAATTGTCACCGAGTTCTTGTTTGCGTTCTTTTCGTGGCAAACACGGTGGCAAAGTAATAATAAAACTTGTGTTTCTTCTTTTCAACGACAGATATTAATTTTAGGAGAGGCAGGCAACCTACTAGTCATTTGGTACAGTGCAACGCCTTTATTAAAAATTACTAATAGTTTTGGTACAGTGCAACGCCTTTATTAAAAATTACTAATAGTTTTGGTACAGTGCAACGCTTTTATTATTATGGTGAGCAAATCTGAAAAAAAGCGAATTGCTTCAAAAGTTCAAACTTTCAGTTCCAATAACAGGTTATAAGTCAGCAACAGTTGCCTGGCACGCCGTAAAGGTGATACCGATAAAGGCGATTAAAATTCGTCGTCAATGCCTGTGGTGCTGCCTTTTGCCAATTGATGAACGAAACAATTCTCCAATCATCATTAATGTCACGATCTAACATAAATTCTAAATGACGCATACTTGCATCTTGTGGCCACATTCCCCGCTTACGCAACGATAGGCCATTTGCAGCCATGGGCACCTGCCTTCCACTTTGTCCTATCTGTCTCATCCTCACTTCTTAATTCCTTAGCTTTCATATTGTTTCTGTCAAGCTCTCCACATCGTTTCCGTGGAAACGCTTGACAATGAAGGATATAACTAAGGACAATGAAAGACTAACTAAGAGATTAAGACGTGAAGATGCGACGTTGATTCTAACTGAAATACGTAATATAAGAAAAATAAAATACCGGCGATCCGATACCGCTCGTATTGTTGGTAACCCCCTCAACCCCCACCGCCTCCCCCGCCCCCTTCAGCTGTTTGAACTGCGCGGCCCACTGCCGCTCCTGCTGCTTCAGCTCGACGATGAACCGCCGCTGCTCCTCCTCACGCCGCCTGTAGTCCTCCAGCTCCTTCTGGGCCTGCTCCAGGGCCGCCTGGGTCACTACAGACGACCCGACCTGAAATTAGCCAATCATAGAGTGGGGATTGCTGATCGATCTGAAATTAACCATCACAGCATGGGGACTGATGATCCGATTGCAAGATAACTTATGAAAACATCTGGTATTCAGATTGTGCGACAAAAATTCAAGAATTAACCATAGTAATCACGTAAATCTGTAACCATAGTAACCACGTATATATCCACCACGCTCATAATCACACTGTCAACTTGAGCTTCATCTCATAAATGCTCCACCAGGTTTACCAATGCTTCAAATTGGGCTAAATGACTACCAGTACTGTAACACATGAAATTTTTGCTGCATGTTATTTTTGCGGTTTTGACTTCAAGAAATTTAGCTGCATTTAATTCTCACGTTTTTGAGCACTGCCCATTATAAATAGATTAACAGTGTTATTTTTGCGCATATAATTTTCACGAGTTTGGACGATTCGCTAAATTCGCGCAAATTACGCAAATACTCAATTATGCACACGAAAATTTCACAGTACCTAAATTAGTTCTTCCTCTCCAATGAAAGAAAATGAATAGAAGAACGATAACCATAATGAAACAAACTCACAGCATTCTCCTTCACTGATCAGAAACAACCAATATCTAAGCTCAGCGGCATGTATTGGTGGGATACCGATTGAGCCGGCTTCTATATTGCTATTATATCTGTTATAATATCTGTTATTAAGAGTCTACTCTTTAATATACATCACTGTGTGTGTTACTGAGTGAGCTGGTTCCTTCTTGTCGAGCTCCTGCTTGACTCGCTCTAGCTCCTTCTCCTTCTCGCGCAGCTCAAGCTCGCGCTGCTGCATCGTCTGCTGACGACCGTCCAGGTCTCTCGACCTACCGCATAGAGGGGGTCAATGACGCGGCATAGAGAGGGTCAATAATGTGGCATATAGACAGTCAGTGATGCAGCATAGAAAGGGTCTATATAGCAGCATAGAGACTCCTAGTGACACAGCATAGAGGCAATTCATGGCACACGACACCAAACGTATCTGTGAATCAACCACATCATAAAATATCATAATTATCCCTCAATCACGCACAAAAGCATAAAACCAGTCTTCTTTTGCTCTCGGGGTCGGAGATGTTAAGAATACACTCCGGGGTGTGATTGGCCCCCCTTCGGGCAAGAAAGCATCATACCATCAGAGTTACGGATACGGCTTTTAAAAAAACAAGAAAGAACACAGCATAAGTATTGGTACAATATCAATATTAGAGGGTCACTATCCTAGTGACCCAATACCAATACCGTTGCATCATACCCCAACATGCATCATACTCGACTGAGTGGACAGCGGCGACCAGTGTTAAGGCTGCGCGCTGTATTATGATAGCAGTACTACATAAAAGGGACTTACTTTCGTTTCTTGATGCGCTGCAGATAGGAGGACCTCTGACGCAGCAAGGCATCCTCGTCCTCCGGCTCTTCCGGTATGTCACACCGGCTGCAGACACGGCGCACAGAATTAGGCCCACTGCTAATAAAATTATAATAGTAATAAGCTCATAGTTCGTTTCGGTGTCATTAGACGTCATCGGAGACCTCCCCTCGTCATGGGCATCAAGCAGGTGTAACTTAAAAAACCCAGACCAGAAGCAAAGGAGAAAGTGAAGGAAAGCGCCGAGACCGTTAAATTGTCCGTCAATGAAAACTAATTGCAATCAGAGGGAAAAAAGATGTGTTTTCAGACCAGAAATAAAGGGTTTGTTTTTGTATTTTAGGGACCGTGTGTAGCACACTGCGGTAGCACAAAGACTACATAGTCCGGTTCTGTGTAAGAGAGCCGCCACAGAACCACTCCTCCTTCTTTAGTCGCCTTTTACGACTCGCCTGGGGAACTCTGGGCTGCAAGCCAATTCTTTTTCTCCGGCCTGCAGGGGTTAGAAATAAAGGGAGGCCAATGAATTGCACTCGCTAGGGGGAGAAGACAGTGGGACACAACGCAAAAGCGGCTAACAACAGATATATGCCAAACTCATAACAAGTGGATTCACTCAATATTGTTTCTTGCACTTTATTTTAAATAGCTCAGTTTACTGGGAAACGAATAAATAAAGTTGCTTTAAGCTACCTAAACCTTAGAGTGGAATCTATAGTCATTCCTTTGTTCCCACCTTTACCGCAGCTTAGCAGGCAATTTAACAGCAGCCTAACTGCTGTATAACTGACGTTCAAATAAGCGTTTTGTTTGGTCCATTTAAATCAATATACGACGTCATTAAATCAACAGAACATCATAGATTTCGAGCAAAATTGTTTCTGTTGACACTGAATTCTAATTAACGTCATTTCTTGTTGAAATAAATGTGCTTAATTCATAAATTTATAAACATAATGCGTGTATTTTCGAATGGCAGTTAAGAGCTGCCGTTAAAATCAACTGCTAAGCTAAGGCAAAGGTGGGAACAAAGGAACGACTATAGAATCCACTCTTAGCCTCTTTATTTTGTTCGTTGATGATTAAATAGCCATTGTGAGAAGAGTTGAGAACAGGGAGGGGCGGAGAAAGACTATGGAAGATTCTGCTACAAGCTCAGCAATTACGGCCGGTGAAAAGCAGAAGCATCGCACAAAAAAAATATGTGTAGGGTAACAATCAAAATTGCAACTAAATTTGACACAGCACTGACTTGTGGGTTGGATCGAGGTTGAGGTGGCAGAACCACTTCTCCGGAAGCCCATCGGCAGACACAAGGTTAGGGAGCCGTCTCCACTTGAGACAGTTGTCACATTGCGCCCAAGTCCAGTCAGTCCTGAGCGCAAATAACAACAATAATATTGGTGTAATGTATGCTGCGATTATAAATCACTATATCCTAGAATTAACATGGTCTTATTGCCTTCTATGCTCAAACGACTACATTCTTGATGCACTGTGTCACTGGTTTCAATTCCCTCTTTTTTGGGGAGCAAAGAAAAACATAGTTGCGATACAGAGGTATCAGTTATCAATAACCTTCTTCTTTCCGCCGTCATCATGGATGACGTTGTCAAAAAACTCAATTTACATAAGCCTTATACAGTTTACAGATCGGTTAGGCAAGTCTAGGCACTGTTAACTACGAATCCGAGGGCACTTCAGCAAGGCTGTCAAACACACAAGAGTCGCTAGATGCCAATTACCGTGCCAGATGATTATCTGATACAGTGCTAACCTCGTTGGCGCCATGAAGGGCAACCGGCTTTATAAACCCAGCTCCAGCAGTAAGAACCAGTAGCCTGGCTCTTAAAAACTACACTCAACAGCAGTGATCTTCAACCTTTTCCAGTTCGAGGAAAAAAATTCTTTTTCAAGCCGTCCAAGGGCCACACCTGTCATGAGCGCAAATTTTTTGATTCACTGTAAATTTTTGAAAATTAACGATTTATTGCATAAGTCCGGAATTTTCGCCAATTTCTGCAAAAATTAGGTAATTCCGCACAAAAATTTTATGTATGCTTTGGGAAATTTTACTTCTGAGAATAAATTGTGTGCAATTTACAGCAAATAATGAATATTTATCATAATAATGCCAAAAGACAAATGTACGCTATAAATTTCGCAAATTTTTAGGCACTTTTCGCAACTTAGCCCAATTGTGTCACATTCTTCACCGTGTGGTGAAGAATGTGACACACGCATAATTTCGCAAATTTTCTACAACCTCGCAGTAAATTTTCTAATACTTAGCCCAGAGTTTCTGATCTTCTTCAGTATAACACACCATTACACAGAGATCACTGGAAACACAAATACATCATCCATGAATCGTTGGAGGCGTTCTTGTCATCTTACAATCAGCAGCTACAGCAGCTACAGCTACTTCAATAATTGCACCGCGATGTTCAAATGTTTTCATGATCCGGAAGTTTTTTGCTACAGTAGTGTTTTTGAAGTTTTGTTTGTACACAGATTTCATATAGTATTGACTTATTCAATAGTGGTACTTTGTTTAAAGTTTAAAGGGAGAATTGTTGAAAAGGGAGACGTGAACTAATGCTTGCAATTATAAATCTAGGCATATGGCGGCGGGCCGCATGGTGGGCCTCGGCGGGCCGCCTCGAGTTGAAGAACGCTGCTCTACAGTCTACAGTCTAGTCCAAACCCTTGTAAAGACATGACTAAAGCTAATAACGGACTAAAGATCAAAATGGCGCTTAGTTTTTCTTTGTTGAAGAGAAAGTGTGTTGAAGCGCAATTACAAGAGGGTTTCTCCAGTAGGGTTCTGAGTGTTGCTTTGATCGTGATAGTAATCGTTGAGCTTCTGCGCAAATGTTACCATTGACGCGCTGCAATGCAGAGAAATAAATAATTACCACTACAACCCAGTAGCACACTCCACTCGTTCAGTACCATAAGATAGTAAATCAAATTTAATAATACAAATTATCATGGTTACTTCTAACAGGCGTAGTACGCTAAGAATTACGGTTTGCAGCAAACTGAGAACGCTGCTCTACAGTCTACAGTCTAGTCTACGCCTAACTTTAAATGGACTAGCACAGCATTAAGTTATCAAAATCGACCCCGGTAGCTCAAGCCTGCGCAGTTTTTAAAGCTTTGGAATAGCTGTGCTCCTGTTTTATAGGGAGCAGGCGCAATGCTACTCCTATTTTATCAGGATTCAAAATTACCCCGCGAATTTTCACAAAGATATCAGAAGTACGCGCTGACGTGTATCGATCGTTTTTGTTGAAGTCCTGCTTGTTGTGCACTGGTTCCAAGTAGTCCACTTCCACCACACCAATCACTCCCTTGCCTTGGCCAGTCAGCTAGAAGCAACAACCGAGAGAAACACAAAATATTAACCATTTCACTATACTGAGATATCCAATCAGCGGTTCAATTTGTTGAATTTGTTTATTTTGACATTCAATTTGTTGAATGCTATGGAAAGCTTGTTTTTCACCATCGGTGTTCCTTGCTAGGTTGATTTTGAAACTACCGGTAACCAATTCTGATCATACATCGGCAAGTTACAACTAAGATTCTAAAGAAACGTTTTTTCCATATTCATCACATTGGTTACTACCCGTTCTGTGAAAAGTTACAAGCCAATAATAACTCTCGAGTAAATATTCATTAATTTTCATAGATCTATTACAATGTATACGATCATGCTTGAGGACGCGCTTAGTCGACCACAATGACAATATTCTTCATCAATCATCACGCATTTTACATTTAAAATATTATCTTTTGTTATTAAACAGATACGGTACAAAAATAAACAAATATTTGATAATTTTTAATGAGCAGTGTGCTATGTCCTTCGGAATTATCTACTTGTCTGCTGACAAAATTGTGTTATAACAAATTCGTTATTTTAGGTTTTGTTGTAGCCGGCTACGGGAAGAAGCACCAGCTGATGGTCACTGGTAGTGGTTCTACCGTAGACTGGTGGGCATCGTAGGAATGCTTGTGGCTGAAGAATGTAAACTACCATGAACACATGATGCACGAAGACTTACAATCTTTGCCGCGGCCGGGATTCGAACCGACAACTGACCACATTTAATTCGAGTCCCAACGATTTCTAGATCATTCGGCCACAACGTTTCGTCTATACCTCATAGTCAAAATTGATAAAATATGACATATGACAGATAAACAAGCAAGCCGACCATTTTCTGACATCCGACCCTCTCGTAAGCCTTGATGAGACGATTCCGATGGTACATCATCATGCCACAGTCCTCCTCCACCGGGCCAAACCCAAAGAAAATCTTCACTGGCTTGGGCTTGACAAGTTCAACGAAACATAAAAGTTCAACATTTATATTATATTGTCCGCCTTAGTGGCGAAATAAAGAAGTGATTATTAATAATAGAAACGCTACAATAACATTAAAGCTGTGTTAATAATTACCATATAAAGGTTATAAAGAAATTATCTTGAATATAGTATATAAAGCTAAAACTTGATAAAAAAGACAGATAAACTATGTTTTTCTCTCTATCTCGCAGAGCCACAGGCCGATTACAAGGTCACAGCACATAAATCGTGTAGGTGCGACCAGGGAAACCTCAACGTTAAGACAACTTTGCATTATTTTCAAATGCAACATAAACTAATTAATTGACTGCAAACAGATGTACACTTGAAGAAAAATGAGGAGATCATCAGGCCATTCATCAATATCAAAAACATACTGCTAAATAATTGCTTTCGATTTCATCTAAATAACGGTTGTTCGTAAGCTATTCAAATATAAATAAAACTTCTTAAAGTTAAAGATGCAGGCAGCATCACTCATCATCATCACCTATGCATCGCCAGGCAGTGTACTTACGACAAACTTTGGATGATATTTGTCCCACAGAGTTTGCTTCAAGCTTTTGGAGATCAACTTTGTGCGCACCTTCAAGCCCCGCAGAATTATCTTCATTCTTGGCTTTAGAAAAAGTATGCTGCAATACTCCTGTCAACAGGGACCACATTTAGGGTCTCTTTCAGCCATGCATATTTTTCATGCAATTTTGCATGCAACCATGTTAAGGCCGACGGACGACCGTTGTCATGACAACGATTTCCTTAACTGGGTTCATGCACGGATTGTTCCTTAACTGGGTTTCATGCTCCGCTTGATGAAGCCCAGATAAGAAAATTTTACATTGTAATTTTCTTAACATGGTTGCATGTAAAATTGTATGCAAAATTGCATGTAAAATTGCATGCAAAAGATATGCATCGTGGAATGAAGGCCTTACAATGTCATCACAAATATTTAAAAAAAAATTACTTGCCCCGCATACTGCACATGTGATCTACACTTACACATAGTGCCCGTTTAACCCACCGACTAGTACATAAATATCACATGAATATTAGGCACACGAAAAACATTTTAAAAGCATGGAAAATTAGTCCAACAAATATAAAAAAAGCTCGCACCATAGTTTTCTGTCCGCTCACAGACCCATTACACTAACTAACGCCTTTTTTGACGTCTATTATGTTAATGTCCATGTTTTCACACAGGTTGGACGTTTTGCGCCCTGATGAGGACTGTTGGCGCTGGGTTTTTACGTCCGGATGCCCTTCCTGATGCCAACCAAATAAATAACTATCTGGCATGGGATCAGCAGCTAGCGACACTTGTGTGTTTAACAGCTATGCTGAAGGGCCTGTAACGCATGCCCTCAGAGTTGCTGGCGCGTGAACTCAAACCCTGGAGGTCCTCTGGACTTGTCCAACATCTTAACCACTACACCACAGCGCCTCACCCGTCCGCTCAGACCTTTTAGTTTCGATTTTATTTTATTTTATTTTAGGGACCGTGTGTAGCACACAAGGGCTATATACAGTCCGGTTCTATGCAAGGAAGCCCGCACAGAACAGCTTCCCCTTCTTTAGTCGCCTTTTACGACTCGCCCGGGGAGCTCTGGGCTGCAAGCAAATTCTTAGTTCCCCGACCTGCAGGTGGCTTTTTAGCTTAGAGGAAACCTTGTTACAAACCCTGAGAGATCGCCGGTAGGCGGGTTCGTAGTCGCGCATCGGCCGCAGACGGCCTGAGTCGAGTCCGTAGACGTCGAGCGCGTGGTGCTCCGAGTTGATGATGTCGCGAGGGTCAGAGGTCAAGTCCAGCTCGTACATCCCATCGCCGACTCTACGTAGAGCAACTAACTGCCAGCAAAAGATCAAAAAGAATATATCTTTTTTTTTGTAGTTTTGGGACCGTGTGTAGCGCAAAGACACAGTCCGATTCTGTGCAAGAGAGCCCGCACAGAACTGCTCTCCCTTGTTTAATCGCCTTTTACGACTCACTCGGGGAGCTCTGGGCTGCAAGCCAATTCTTTGTTCCCTGGCCGGCAGGAGTTCGTCAAGAAGAAAATAATTGCGGGCTGTTACTACAAACAGTAACTCCCATAAGCGTAGAAGTTCATTACCTTGGCGACGTTTTTAGCAGACAACAAATTGCTAGGTATCATCCACTGTGCATGACAGAGCCTACTGCCGTGATACACTTTGTCAATCTTTCCCAGATCCCCCTGGTACTCATTTACGCCCGAGTCGAGCAAGACACTGTATGTGAACTGAATGATATACTTGTCCAACACCACTACTTTGTAGCCGCTGGGTATTGAACACACAACCACGCGCATGACCGAATGGCACCTTAGCTGACTGAGCTGCCAAGCAGCGTGCGTATATATGTGATGTTTTGACATACACCGACAGCTCTGCTCGATGCCTGCATAGTTGCCAGCACCGAGGTTTGAACCATGGTCTTCTCATCTCAACAAAGCTACATAGACGAATACGTTAGCTAAAAGCTAGCACAGCTTCTATCATACAACTATTATATATATTGTATATATAAAAATATATACAACTAGTACCATATTTTGGACAAAATACTGATAAAAATTGCAATAGACCAATCGAATGGCAGGAATTAGATCCACATGATTAATAAAAGTCCAGTTGCACAACATTTCTCAACTTTACATGTTGAGAAACCATGCTTCATATAGGCCTAACAACAATAAGTTGATATTCAAGATCACATTGAAAGTAGCCACACTCTGCGGCCGAGTTGTTCAATAGAGTTATTTAAACCATAGTTGAGCGATCTAGGATTATTTGAATAGCTCCCCAATATTGGTGTGCTATTCAAACAATCCTGGATCAAATTTGCGAGATCTGATTGGATCGTGACATCATTTCTGTTCTATGATTAATTAAAACCAACTAACTCTCTATTAAACAACTGGGCCTGCAGCAGTCAAATCAATTAAAACAACACAGCACATCATCAACCAACTTTGGCAGGTTGTAAATGATGATGTGAGTCCCAGTGTGCTCGGATCTCATGTGATCGTTAATCTCCCTTCGGATGGCGTTGAGGGACTTGAAGATCGAGTGCTCCGTGATAGAGTCAAGACTGCCGATGGTGTCGTCGCGATCAATCAAGCTCAGTAGAAATTCTTCCGTCACGGAAAACGGCAACATACATTCCAAAAATCTATACCTACTAAACAAACTAAACGCAATTTTTGACGCCTATTCTGCTAGTCTAATATTGTCAATGCTTTCATGCATGGGTAATTGAGTATTAAACGCCTGCGCTCTGATGAGAACTGCTCAAGATGGGTTGCTACTGCCAGATGCCCTTCCTGATGCTAACCAGATCTAACTAATTACATTGCACGGTGATTAGCAGCCATGGCACTTAGGTGTTTTTAAAACAGCCTTGCTAAGGGGCTTGTAATGCAGTGGATTCAAATTGCCAGCGGCCGGGGCTTGAACCATGGTCTTCAGATCTCTCATCTCAATGCCTCAATCACTGGCACTACCGTACACCACAGCGCCTGGCTACCTCTTTACTGATTTCTGCTGAATACCGGTATACAGCACTAAATAGATTTCAATACTGTTTACTGTTCAATAATCAAATATGAATTCGTTGCACTTTTTAATTACTCTGAAGACATTTCAGTACAATTTTCACACTATGAATACTCAAAGAGCCAAACTGCATACAATAACTAAAGAATTTTGCTCAAAATTTAGAATTTAGTAGTTAATTTATAACTAAATATTACACTGATGAAACAATTATTCCATAAGTAACTCTCAAAAATATATCTCAAAGGATATTTGAATCTCTCTCAAAGCTGATGATCGGCACCAGCACCGTATCGGCGTGAATCGTCTCAAGAAAAGTCTGAGAGAGAAAGCCGACGCTGCAGGTCTTGGAATCCTTCGTGAACACAACAGCATCTTTGCCGAGCCGCATCGACCCTGACTTGAACCCATTGCCATACTGGCCCACTGGCTTGTAGGCAGCCTTCAGATTGGCCTTCTCACAGTAGCCAAAGCTGCAGTTTCAGAAACAGGCATCACAAGGTACAGCACCGTACCTTCGATAATTAAAATGTAGATTAATGATTCACTAATCAATTCATTAATCAACAATAATGCTCGAGTTTAACTGATTTATTTGATTGATCTGCTGCCTAAAGCGTTGACGTTGGAAGGCTTGGTGTTATTTCTTTCATTGCCAGAGCAGTCTTTGACGTTGGAAGGCTTGGTGTTATTTCT
>JAQIWG010000949.1:0-27853 GCA_034695025.1 Chamaedrilus cognettii
GGCACTGGTGTCGCGTGACCCTAAAAAATTTACGGGCGGGAGGGAGGGAGTGCTCATGAAGACTTTTTACCTACCTTGCAGGACTCACGACCGGGTTGGGGGAGGGCAGAGGCGGTGGTTTTTCTAATAAGTTACTATGGCACCGATGGGCCTGAAGGGCTTAATGGTAGATCCTATAAAACCTAAGTTCAGGCCAAGGCCGGATTTTGGCTCATATCACACCACAGGTTATCGATGTGGGTTAATTTGTGTTACTATAGTTGACCATAACTGATATAATTAGCTATTAACAAACCATGTTAATGCTTTGTCAGAGGCGAGTTATTAGTTATTACTTGAGATTTTTCCATTTCTAGTGCTGGTCCCCTATTTCGTGTTTGCGTTCTCTCCACAGTACTGACGGTGGAGTCGAGCGAGTGTCGAAGCGCCAAGTTCCTGCGCGCGCTGCCCCCGCGCGGACGCATCGCGAGCGTGACTGCGCAGGAGAGCTGGTGCGGCACGCGCGACACGCCCTGGCTCATCCATGCGCACCCCGGCACCAGGATCAACATCACCCTCACCGACTTCCACGCACCCCGCCAGGCAGGCTATCACCCTAGTTCACTGACTTACACCCCTCCGCCAGGCAGGCTATCATCCTCAGAGACCTCCACGCCCCCAGGTACTAGAGAGTGACGCGGGAACGAGACTTTGACGCATCCCCTTCGCAATAAATACCACGGTCGCTACTGGAATATATACCGTGTCATTCTACCAGGTAGGCTATCACCCTCACTCACTGACTTACATGCACCCCGCTATGCAGCCTTGCGTCCAGTCACACACTACATGTGCATTTTAGACTATTCATTACTTATAAATAGCCTTAAAATGGACATTTAGTGTTAGGAATGGCCTGAAAAACTTTTGTCCGCACCCCCCCCCTCCCCACCCCCCCCCCCCGGTCTCCTGCATCGTCTTCCGAGTGGTACTCGGGAGTGTATCCAGGAGAAGGATCTTGTGTGGTTATAAATTGCCAATTTGTGAATGAAGCCATTTTGGATTAAAAGCCTGCAGTTACAACAAGTAGGCCTTCCTTAAGCTTGCGCTGATCTCTGCCGATGCGCCTTATGCTTACGCTTAAGGCGCATTGGCAAAGATCACGTATTGACATGGAGAATCTCGGATTCGGTTGCGATTGCTAGCACTGAGGAGTTTAATTACAGTCTCACGCGTCTCGAACACAGGTAAGCTATCTGTCAAATTTCCTAACTCACAATACGTGATCGAAAACAATTGCCCTTTTATTTTGATGGCCTGCTCTGTGGCCAGATCACTGCGCCTGGTGCGAGCAAGGAGTCGGACAAGGAGCTCTCGATCCCCGTCGTGATCGACACGTGTCACAAGTACGCAACGGTGGTGGAGCACCTTGCGGGCAGCGGCGCGGTGGAGCGGTCGGTGGTGGTGTGCGGGCGGCGCACCAGGGGGCAGCAGGTGTTCGTGTCGGAGGGGTACGAGGTGCAGGTTCTGCTCGAGACGCGCAGGATGAACGCTGACTACTTCATCCTTAATTACGAAGGTTAGTATTGGAGTAAAACATGAAATTTTTTAGGTTTTTGTAATTTTGAACAGTTTTGTGAATCGGCAGCACTCGAGGAAATTACATTGGCGAAGATGACGCTGCGGAAGCAGCGTATTATTGTGGGCAGCGTTGTGAAAAATGGCAGTATGGCAAAAACGCAAAAATTCAGTGCGACAAATTTCTGAGGGGTAAAACCGCGAAACTAACGTGCAGTGAAAAAGTTCATGTCGTACAGAAATGATTGCCGGCAGTATAATTTATGGAACTGTAAAGGCTTGGTTTAGTCACTGCTGACAGTGGTTTATGGAACTATGAACGTTTAGGCGAATTATTGCACACCGTAATTTATGGAACTATGAAGGTTTTGATTAATCATTGCAGGCAGTAATTTAATCAATTATGAAGGTTTGGCTGAATTATTTCGGGCTCAGATTTATGGAGCTATGAAGGTTTGGAACTATGAAGTTTTGGGCGAATGATTCCTGCAGTGCTTTAGTTGCCATGCGACGTCGCGGGACGGCGTCGCCGGGCCGCTGAAGTTTCAGACAGTGTCCCGCCAGGGGCCGCCCTCAGTGAGGACGCTGGCAATCCGTTTCCTGGCAACGCGCATCTAGCTGAGTGCCAATCCGTTGCAATTATGAACTTAAAAACTTTATGAAATCGGTAACTATTCTACCTTGAAGTGTTAACGATTTTTGATGCATAATTTGTTAATAGCTGCAGAGCACTAGCTGTTATGCATTTTGTTTCAAGTGTTCGGCTGCGCCAACCCGATCTTATCGGAGAACACGATTTTCAAGCGCGTCAAGAACGAGGCAACCATAGAATGCAAGCTGACCGGCGAGTCGTGGATCATCACGTGCGTCGGCAACGAGTGGAGCGGCAAGTTTGGCAACTGCACGGAATGTACGCGCGATTAAATCCTGCTTTGATTTTCACATGAACATAATATGGAGTAATCAATGTGTATTTTCGACTGTACTATCTTTTATCTTTCTATCTATGAAAGAGCGAGCCAGGAAGAAAACGAATAGGAATCATAGACGATTGATTTGGAAGGAAACGTATGTAGCGGTCATTAGAAGGGCCGAAGAAAAAGATTGGAGTAGAAAAGTTGGATGCCAGGACCTTCCATGCGGCAGTACACTAGAGAGAGAGAGACTCCATTGGCTGTGTTGCATGGCAGTTGCCGAAATGCCTCTCTCTCTAGTGCACTGACAAACGGCAGGTTCCTGACATCCAACCGACCGGATGCCGGAATGTTTGAGCAGCTAAATCTTGCTTTGATTTCCACATGAAGCGTGAAGATATTATAGAATAAGCTGCATGTATTAATTTTTCAACTATACGATTTCTAGCAGACTGACAGATGATTGACTGATTGCAGATGCCTGACAGACGGACAGTTTGCTAGGCAGATACATATAGGCCATTATATTATCTACATTTTGTGTGACATGACTAGAATTTGTAATGATCACTCAATGTTCAAAACAAGGCAAGTTGCCAAATATATTGAAACCTGGAAGTTATTTAATCACCGATGATTTTGTCAGCAAAATCGCCGATAATTCAAGCATCAATGTATGGCTTACAACGAAGTGAAAAAAGTCTCTAATAGTTGTTTAAGCTAACTGATAAATTGTTTAATTGGAAGCTGATGTGGTATGTGCATTGTGCATACGAGTAGTCCTCGCTGCGCGCCGTCATTTGACAGATGTTTCAAGAATCCATCATCTCTGATGGTTTACTTAGAACATGTTTTGACAAAAGTCTCATGTCGGTGCCAAACTTGTGCTTAAAATAGACTTCATCGCATAACATTTAATATTTGGTTGGCTTAATTTTTATTTTTTGCTTACAGACGCCAACTATGAAATAATAGGACGGTCTACATCCAACGAACAGTCTGGTAAAGGTAATTGCACTTTTTAGAATGGGATTGAATTTTAGTCGTTTTGTGTGCGCAAAAGATAGTTTTATGAATTTTAAGTTTAAAATATAGCAATCTGTAATAACTAATAATTTTGGTTTCTGTGTCAATACACCTGCATTTGTACAACGTAAACGCAAAAATTTTAATATTAATTATTATATTCATCACATTTGATTGATTGTTTAATTTTGAGGCAACAAACGTTGAAACATATCCTTATGTGTTTTAATTCGAAAGGACCAGATCTAATTACGATTGATAAAAGTGATTTACTTAAGTTCATTGTAAGCTTATGTCAAATCAAAATTGAAGCTATATCAATTGTCTTATGTAGCCTAGTACAGATGATTTTCATTATTCAACTAAAATAATGCATATTTTAATTCATTGTTATCCTAGAAAGAATGTCGCGAGCATGTAAATAATTGTTAACTTCATCCGATTTAAATTAGTTGACTCTTGATTTTACTATTGCCGTTATATCTCAAGTTAAGAGTTGATTTCTCCTGCTCAAAGTAGTAGCATAGCGTCATCTAACGCTTATTTCTTTCATTGCATTGCGTTCTTAGCCGAATGATCCGCTTAAAACTCAAGGTTTAAGAGCGATGCGTTTGGAATTTTACCAGGTTACCAGGATTACACTGAAGACCTTTATATTTAAAGGCCTGGACTCAAAATGTCAATTTACTCAGATTCTCAGATCCTCATAAGTGTATCCAAAGGTTTAGTAGCGCTGATCTTCGATCAAATTGCTGCAATATAATTTTATTGCTCAAATGTATTTTCAATCTCTATCAGGAATGTTGACAGTCGTTAATGCAAACGGTCATAAATCTCTGACAGTCGTTGATGCAACCGGTCATAAATCTCTGATAATGTGTGCAGTGTCAACATTCGTAGTCGTCGGCGTCTGCGCTGTTCTCATCACACTACTGCTCATTCTCTTTGGCATCATATTCTATCGACGGTAAATCACGTATTCTATCACAGGGTTCCCACTCACCCGGAAAAGTCAGGGAATTTGTGGATTCTGGAAAAGTCAGGGAATTGTCAGGGAATTTTGGGATTGGTCAGGGAACTTTTAAGATCTATGCTGCTATTTGATTACTGTACCTAATTTCTTGTTGTTAACAGAACAATCCTGTCCTTCGTTTGAGTAGCAGACACAACAAAGCCTGAACGCTGTGTGTATCTCAAATGCAATACGAATTCTATGCAGTCTTTCACATGGCTGCAGCTGGGATTCGAACTAACGCTCTGCGAACTCATAAGCCGAGCTCAGCGACTTAGACCATTCAGCCACAACGCTTCGACTATCACGCTTTGACGCTACTGTAAAACATGAAATTTTGCTGCATTGAATTTTCGCTTTTTTTGAGGCCTGCTCATTATAAATAGATTATGCAGCGTTATTTATGCGCATGTAATTTTCGCGCGTTTGGCTGATACACAAAATGCGTGAAAATTTCATGTTTTACAGTATTTGACGCTATTTGACGCTATTTGACGCTATTTGACGCTATTTGACGCTCTATAGACTCTTTGTTACAACCCTGCAGGTACCGACGTCGGTGCTCGCTGAGATCCCAGCTGGGGGACCCTGCGACCGGGTCTCGCTCATCCTACGGGGGGGGCAAGGGCGCAAGCAAGTACAGCGGCGAGGAGGAGCTCGACTACGTTCACCCCTCGAGGGAACACACGTACGGGCGGCACCACCGGCACCACCGCCGGGGGGGGCACGAAGGCGGCGGGGGGGAGCACAGCCGGCACGACCCTGACTGCGCCCGGGCGGGGGCGGGGATGGACGGCGCGAGCACAAACTATGAGAAAGTCGGCAGCTTCGGTAAAAATCCAGAGCGGTTCGTGCACATTTGGGAGATGCCTTTACCGATTCCTGGAGAGTAAAGCGGTCGGGTTTTTTTGGCGCAGTTGTAGAAATGCGTTGTAGCGAAGTTAATTTAGTTGTTTAACGTGAGTCCTGTGACTGTTACGCACTTAATGCATTTTACTTTGCATTAGTTTGTGTGAGAATCTCGATGGGAAATTTAGCGACACTGTCTGAATTTTGCAATATGCGAAATGAAAAACATCGGAGGACGTGAAGTTTACGTTTGAAGTCATCGTTTGCACAGATTGTTGTCTATGTGACTTCAGAAAGCTAGGCCAACCTCAGGCATATTTGATTGAAAGGTTGAAAAAATGTTAACAGACATTTTTGTGTGGTTTGATCAAAATGATATAGTTCAAAATTCTTAAAAAACCCCAAAACGATCAGATTGCTCATTTCGAAGTGAATGAAAGCATTTTATGTTGTCCGCTTTGAGGATTTTGAGTCAGTGCTCACTGTATACGACGATCAGTGTGTCATTTTTCGTCTAATACATAAGTTATTATTGATGGCCTAGTTTGAACCCTTGATTTCTTCATTTAAGTGAAGTGCTACAGTTGTGCAGAGTCTCACGTTTGTCACTTTTGTGCTAAATTATAGCTCAGAATTTGGAAAACTTTTCTATGTTTATTGTGGTTAACTTAGCCAGGCTAAACCCAATACTAGCCTACTGCACTGAGGGTGTTCAGGATTAAGCAGCAACTTTAAAACAAGCATTACCAGAGATATGTTTAGTACGAGTAGTACTCCAGAAGCGATGTTTTTTGGAAACTGCTCGGATTTAAAAATGGGTAGGAGTAGGCCTACTCGAGGCCTACTCCTTTTCTTAAAGGCATAGGAGTGCACTGCTCCTGTTTTATAAGCAGCAGGCGTAACGCTCCTATTTTGTAAGGACTAGACTGAACTCTGAGCATTGCAACGATCTTGGATTGGTATCTATCCTTGTGAATAGTTCAAATAAATTAAAATTTTATTCTCCCAATAATTAACATCACTTTTTTCTGTGTATCCTAGGAAGAGTAATTCCACTATTTAACATTCCTATCGGCTATAGCTTGTACCTTTCAACTAAGCTTTTCGAAATCCAACTGCTAGTAAAAATTTAGCAAATATTTTAGCACAAATTTTGTATGGCAAATATTAATTTGGTATAGGATAGATGGAATTAAACTGAAACGAAAATAAAAATGAAAACGATGTTATCTGCTAATTTTCAATGTATTAATAAAATGCACCATCCAAAAACCACAGTTTGACCAATCGGATTGTTTTCTCATTTATCGGCACCAAATTGAAGCACTGATTGGCTACTGCTAGCAAAGTAGTTGAATTACACTGAAAAATCTTCCTCGATCATTAAAATTTGCGGTGTTTGATATTACCTCATTCATCGCGTGACAAAATATCCAAAAGCGTGTCAACATTTAATCAATTGCTCTGATGATAAAGTTGTATATAAGTCGGTACTTATATGCGGGTTCGTGCATTGTGTATCTGTATTCATGTCGATGGACGATGGACATACTCTTGTATGCTGCATATATGTCCATCGTCGCAATTATTATTGTACTTGTCTTGTACTTAGCGTACTTTTGTGTTACGATTGTACTCGAAATGATTTATATACCTTACCGTGATCGGAAAAAACGATATCCCCCAGTATGTAACGATATAGCGTTGCAAATGCACGATATAAAATTGACAGATATATTTCAACAAAATTTGCATCCGCGAACGCTTCAAATGCCAACTCTTATGAATTTAAACGTGCCTTCATTGCGGGACAGGTTCGATTTCACTGAAATTTCATCAGTCACCATCGAAGTATGCCCAACGTACAGTAACGTAGGGGGTGTGTTACTTTCGATCATGGACAGGACAGGTTCGATTTTTTCATCATTTTCACTAGTCCAGTTTTAGTTGATATGAATAAGTTACGTTCCATGTGTTTGTTAACTATGGTGGTTAATACCAGCCCGTTAGATTGTCAAAGGAACGCGACGTACCTAGGTTATATCATAAAGGGGACTTCTATTCTCACGAAATGTATAGACTTTGGGCTGCAGTACTGTTACTTGAATTTCTACAAAACATCTTGAGGAATTCTTTTTATAACACTTCTTGTGAAATCTGCAAAATGAAAATCAATTACCGGCATACTCTCCTTCCCCAGTTAAGTATGCTACGAGAGTGTTCTGCCACGACATTGTAAAGGAAAGAAAATTAACCAGAACTTTAGCCATCGAGTAAGCTTACATCATAGAGTCTCTCTCCCCCCAATTCATACATCTAGCGACCGACATTTTCCAATGAGAATGCCTTATGGTTAGTCCAAATAGTTAATGACTGATAATACTATTGTGTTCAGAATTAAATTCGTTTTGAGCATATTCCCAATTAAAAAAGTTCTTGAAGCAATTGTTTTGGAGCTCCGACTGATATTTCCGCCAGGGCCCGCCACCTTGCGGCTGAACACTATTGTTATTTGCTTGTGTGCTGCATATTCGTATTATACCACTGATATTGGGTAAATAAAGTTCTATCCTGTTCTATTCACAGTGGCGTCGCGTGACCCTTAGAAGGTCGGGCCAGGCCAAGGTCATTGGCGTCGCGTGACCCCAAAACTCACGCGCGGGATACACTGCTTCCTAGACTTTTTTCCTCTGGTCTAAAACTCGACGGAGGGGGGGGAGGGTGGTAGTGACGGTGAATTTTGCTTCATGCAGAACTCACGACCGGGGGGGTTCTACCCCAAGGTTTTTTTTTCCAAAAGTGAATATACTACACCAGCCACTAGGCCCCACACCCTAAAGGTCAATAGGACGCTACAAATTAAGGGTCGGGCCAATAGAGCCCCACTTTGCCCATATGACGCGACGCCAATGCTCATTCATATCCCTCTGCTTATTCATATCCCCTCTCCCATCTTACGTTCATCTAATCTATTTTACTTGAATTTCGCACTTTTAATATTTGTCTCCGTTATATTTGACCCCGCTGTGTAAAGATTGTGTTTTTGCCATTGTGTAATTTGTTCTTGTCATTTGCAATGATATTTAATTAAAATTCATATTATTGTATTTCAGCACTTTTGTATACTGGAAGCCCACAATCACAACATTCTGTGCCGCCTTTAGCTTAACGATCCATTTTGCTTCAGCTAACTCAACAGCCAACGAAATGATGCCTCTAGTTAAGTCTTAACTAACATGGCTAAATAGAAGTGCTGTCGCTTCATGTTTAAATTAAAGGTTTAAATTTTCAATGAATGATAGTCATCACTAAGGAGTGTTGGGCTACAAATTAAAACACAAAACGACGCCAGAATCTTCTTTAAATCAAGCAGCTGCTGATAACACTACGCCTTGCAACAGAACTGAAGCAGTAACAACGCTACTCTATAAGTATGAAAATCGTCCGGTAAAGAAGTCATTCAATAATCTTCAAGAATCTTTCAAGCCACGCTTAGTTCAAGGAACGCTTGCCTTCTGAGTGTCACTTCACTAACAATAATCTGAAAAAATCCCAAATCTTTTCTCTGCAGACGCGTGTGTTATAAGCTTATGAAATCGATTTAAGTCGAGCAACGGAGCGATCGCGTCATCTGCCAACTACTAAATACAATCTGACATTATTTTTTTGGTAAATACAAATTATTAGGCTTCTAGAACCAAATTGTTTAAAAACACAAACTTAAACACTTCGCAGCTGTTGAAGCCACCACCACATACGCCTAACCAAGATTGAAATTGATTTTCTAAATGTTGTAAAAAGTCTTAATTATATTTATAACACACCGAGATCAACTAAATCACATTTCCAGATCACTTTTAAATCTTGTGAATTGATGCTGTTGAGAGAAAGACTGTTTTACAAATTCATGGTATCTTAGAATTGAGCAGTTTTAAGTTAACTGCTATCTGAATGCTATCCATATGCAATGGAGAAGTAATTTACATATTGTAAAGCATGATATTTTTGCTGCATGTTATTTTAGCGTTTTGACTATTTGAAATTCAGCTGCACTTAGTTTTCGCATTTTTGAGCACCGCCCACTATAAACAGCTTGAGCAGCGTTATTTTCGCGCATGCAATTTCAGTGCGTTAGGTTCATTCGCCAAAATGACACGCACGAGAAATTTCATGTTTCACAGTATCGTATATGCAATCCTAGTTGAATATTTAAGTTGCCGCTCTATTGAATCACTCCCCCGAGTAAAATGATTTACAATTTTCTACTGATAAGTTACAAAAGTCCTTTCATCACGCACATTGATGCCAGTTTTTGTGAATTTGAAATCAACCTCAAAATTTCAGAAATTTCTTAACTAAAATTCTATTTATAAATTCTATTGGCCCAGAAAGCGAACAAAACAAATAATTTTGATTTACGCTTAGAGCCTGAAATATATACCGCAAATAAAAAACGAAGCGGGCTGCTTTAAAAGAACATTCTATGTGTATAGAGCAATCGAATTCAAAAATAAAAATCAAAGGAACTGCACGTACTTTAAAAATAGTAATTAGTCCATTGCAACGGGCAACTAGACTATATACATCAACAAAATTGTACAGAAATACAACAAAGTAGCAAAGCAAGTCTTAATAAATAACAAAATGGTTGTAAGACGTGTGTAGGACACGTGGACTGTTAATGATAACGATAATCTCCGTTCTCACATTTTATCACAAATTTCAACGCCCTAGTATGAAATAAGTCCCAACCATTAGAGCCAAAAAATGAACAAGGGCCAAAGAATAGTCACAATAATTCTTTGGCATAAACGTATGCGCGTGGATCAATGAAAATCTATGCGAGATCATAACAAAAAAAGGAGATAATTTTTGTCACCTTGCGTTTATAAATGCACTACATTTTCTTCACAAAAAACGTGAATCATAGTTATTCAACAACAGAATTCTATAAAATAATATTGGTGCTGATGAAACTAATAAAACATTTGTTAAGACGATGAAATTAAGACTCTTAACAATCCTAAACGCAATCACGGTATAATTAACGATGCGTAGAGCTTCTAAACACGATAATTCTAAATGCATATCTGGCAAAAGTGCGAAAGATCGTAATTAATTTCTTCAGTCGGAGCAACGCTTACTGATGACAGATCAATTTAAAGTAACTACAGAGGTAAATAGGCAACGTTTAATGCCAACAACACATCTGAGTAACCAAGCCTTCTACTATAAAGTTCATAATATTAGCAGGCTGCCAACAAATCAATTCATCTCCCCACATATGATATTGTCTATTGTCTACCTAATTCTGGAAAGTACCCAAACACCAAAAAAAGCTGACAGGCGTACTCACACTCTCAGTGCCGAGGTCTATAGGCCTGTCACTAAAACAGACTCACTCACTGCTCACCGCGAAAGCGTAAAACGAAATCGTCACTAGATAGCAGTCTACTATAGGCTGGTACTGCAACTGTTAGCTACAAAAAGCCTACTATTAAGAAGAACTGTGCTGCTCGTCTGTGTTTGCATTGCTCCTAAGTCCCCCCACAAATACGTATGCACATGCTATCGCGACCTTCCCCCGCCTCGTACGCATACTTTGACCCTACCCCTTCATATGCATACAAATGGACAAGTATTATCGACAAAATGCGCCATTGCCATCTTTTCCAGTGGCTTTCAACCTTATACTCTTTTTTCTAGTCAATTTCAAAACAACTAAATTGTCTTTAAGTAACAGCCAAAAGGAACATCAACAATAAAACTCCTAATATATTTCAACTGCAAATTGTAGAAAGCCCATATGGTTATCAGAATTGATCTATATTTCATCATCAAAACCACATTCCAGAAATTCAGCAAAAAAACTGCAACATGGCGCATACGTCGAAACGTCTGACATCAAAAAAATACAGTGCACTAAAAGTAGATCATTGCTAATTGAGCGTAAATATTTCAAATCCAGCAGAGCTAAGTAAATAGAAATATATAGAGAGCATTCGTCATCAGCAAGTTCAACAATCATCATATAACAGCCTTGTAACAACTATCTTGCAAAGCAATATTACGATCGAAACAACGTTTCACTCATCCTGATAACGTCACCATAATTTCGGCAGCGGGATTTTCATAAAGCCTGGATCTTTGCGGGTGTCCCAGTACTTGCCACCATAGACGTATCGCTCCTCACCCCCCTGCTCTATCCTTCTGTCAGCACAGATAAGAGCTCTATTCATTAAAGAAATACCATCAGACATAAAATGTTTCTGACCATCAGCTGGCGAAATGGGACATGTTAAAGATTGGGGGCAGTTAAAGATTGCAAAGTAACGTTGTCTATTTGCAGTTCAAATTGACACAAGTCTCTTCCCTTTGTCTATCGCTGCCGCAGGAAATGCAACTATGCCAACTGACACTTTCATACACACACACGCGTTTTGTGGCCGCATTCCCCGCTTACGCAGGAGTAGGCCATTGGAAGCCATGGATACACGTCCTCCACTATATCCTATCCGTCGACTGACACCTGTTTTTAATTGCTATAGCCGATTCATCAAATAGAAAAGACGAAAAACTAAATAGAAGTTGTGGGGGGTACGTACTTGAACCAGCGGGGGGAGTAAGGCAGGGTCTGCTCCTCCCTCTGTTTGCGCTGCTCTCTCTGCGCCAGCTCCAAGCGCTGTTTCTCAGCATCCGCCTCGTCCACCCGACCCTCCTCCAGCAACCTGACCCACCAACCACAATCAGCTACAACCTCACCCATCACCACAACCTGACCCACCAACCACAACCTGATCCATCCATCACACCTGGGTATTCACTATCAATGCTACTACTTTACATACACATTCCTCACCTACCCCAATGTCGAGTGCGATAGTACTAAGCCGAGCGGTCACAGATGAATGAAAGTCTATGATCACTGTCGTTGGTGCAAGACATCGCTAACTATGGAGACCTGGATTAGGACTGTTTCAGTTGTGGTGGCTAGTGCCTTTTTGGAGAAGGGTTTTTTGCAGACAGGATGCCCTTCCTGCCGTCCAACTTGGGGTCCGATGGGGCCGCACTAACACCACCTGGTGACATTTTCGTACCTCTGGTCACACTTGCGTACCTCTGATCAGGGCGGAACCTTGTGTCGGTGGGCGGGTAGAGGTGGATCTGCTCTGCATCAATCTCATTCAGTTCTATCGCAAAGCGCGTGAACCCGTAGTAGATGTCTGAGTCTGGCGGCATCGATCCTAAACAACACACACACTCTACTGTGTACAATCTGTTCACATTCCTATTCACTATCTACAACTCAGTGATAATATCCTTTAAGAACACAACGCTGGCTTAAGTTGTACTAAAATGTTTAGTATTCCACGCTCACTGAAATTGCTTTCAGCTTTCCAGACCCAACCATATGAAACAGTTTACCATCAGCAAAGTGTACACTAGACTCACAGGAGTCCTTCAACGACTGTAACAGTTCCTATTTGATAGGGCGCTGTTATGCATTCTCAACGTCTAAATCTGATGATGTGAAATGACGTCTGTCATTACCGTCTGATGCATTTCGTATCATGAGCTAGGCATCAGTGGCACAAGCATCCTCTGTAATGGAGTCAATAAATGAGTTCGACCAATTACAGTACACCGAATACGCGTCACCTACTAGTACTAGCAACACATCAGCTTTACACACCTATGTTTAAAGATATAGTTAGAACATGAACATGACTAATAGCACAGTCACTAATAGCAACCGTGATTATCATGACAAAAGGAAAGGAAATAATGACACCCCACAAGTACCCCTAAATTTCAAATTTTCGTTGGTCACTAGAGCTATGGATGCATCATACTCATGTTAAAACCTGAACATTTATCAGAACAGACGACAAAGGCGGTTGGTTACTGTAGTAACACCCAGTAAGCAGACGGACCTGGCCGCCAGATGGACTTGGCAGAGTGCGAGTCTCCGTAGTAGATGCCTTCGTTCCAGCGTCCAAACAGATGATGGACCGCCTTGCCGTCCGGACCTGTCACCGTACCGTAGAGCTCGTGCTTCTTGGACGACCAGTAGCTGCTCTATAAAACAAGACCAGTGGCTGCACTATAAAACAAGACCAGTGGTGTTCTATAAAAGAAGACCAGTAGCTGCTCTACAAGAAGACTAGCAACTATGCTCTATAACAGGACAGTAGCTGCTCTATAACAGGACAGAAGCTGCTCTAAAACAGGACCAGTAACTGCTCTATAACAGGACTGCAGCTTTATAACAGGACAGGACCAGTAGCTGCTCTATAGCAGGACCAGAAGCTGCTCTAAAACAGGACCTATAACAGAACAGTAGGTGCCTACGATATACCTGCTTGTTAAGCCTCCTAATCGGTGTTCAAAAACTCTGGGATGAAGACCCGAGACCCTGACAACAAACACGATGAGCCGACCTTGACATAGGTGAGCTTGCAGCTGATGTTGAGCGTCTCGTTGGTGATGGTCACCTCTCCGTAGTGATCCACCCAGCGCTGACCGCCCAGGATGTTGTGAATGCACGTCGTCGCCTTGTTCCAACTGTACTGCTCCTTGTATCTATACCAGTACAGAACATTAGCTCCTTGCAACTAGACATGGAGCTACATTTGCGTCTCATAAAACATCAGCTTCTTATACCTAGACCAGCACAGAATATCAGCTTCTTGTAGCTAGACCAGCACAGAACATCAGCTCATTGTACCTAGATCAGCACAGAACATTAATAGACCTTGTATCTAGACCGGCGTACAACATCAGCTGTTCTGTGTCTCATACTGATTCAGGCAGCTTACAATTCCTGAATCTAATTTTCAAAGTGTCATAAAAAGGTAGTTTTTCATTTATCATTGTGATAAATATCTTCCTACTCCTTGCTAGTGTAGCTAATGCAATCTTCATTATTCTAGTTATTGCATTCTATTTACATTAAGACCTATTAAGGTATGCATAAGTATGCATATTCTTACTTTGGTATCTTCAAGCTGACAAAGCCAACCGGTTGCACCTCCATCGACTTGCCCCAGAATTTTGTTTTCACTTGCATATCTGCAGAAAAACGTTTCTAACTCATTCAGTAGGTAAGAAATAACACAATAAAATAACAATAACTAAAAATCAGATGTTCTTGTTTGAAGCATTAAAGGAGAACACTAATTGAGGAAAAGGCTCAAAAATCTGTTTTCGTAAATTGATGAACAAAAAATTAGACTTCAAGTGATAATTGAAAGCAGCTTATTGTACGTCATATTAACTTAAAATTACTAAGGATGAAAAGAGTCTGATTTCACTGGCACTTCTTGAAGAAACAAGGACTTTCTTCAGTTCCAATTTTACTCCTATTTAGTTTCAATTCTAAAATTTCATCAGCTCTAATTTTATTATCTCTTCAGTTCTAATCTATCTTTTTCTTCAGTCCGAGTTCTATACTATCTTCAGTTCAAATTCAACTTTCTCTTCAGTTTTTATCGATTTTTTCCTCCGTTCTACTTCAATTTTGCTTCCAGTGTTAAATTAGACTTTTTTGTCACTCTTAATTCTACGCTGTCTTCAGTTCTAACTCCACTTTTTAGAACTTCTGTTCTAATTGCTGCAAATATCAGTCATCAGCGCAAAGGGATTACAAACACCACTCACCTTGCCAGAGAATGAAATTTCTCGACTCACAGTACGCCGCTGCAATGGGTGGATGATGGCTGACCTGGCCAGAACAGAGCATCCCAAGATGCACCAGGTAAGTCTATGTATATCTTATCTAATCAAAGCCTAAGTATACAACAGTTCAATTTAAGTATTTAGGCTATATATTTCTAAGTTATGCATTACAATAGCAGATAACTACATCATAGTCTACATAATATAATTGCATCTAATCTAAGTAGGCCTATCGATGTCTCTAAATATCTAATAACAATACCTATCTAAGGATCTTAGTCTATGTATCAAATTATCAAATCAAGTGTCTAGAAGTCAATGAATCTAAGCTTATATCTAACCAGTCTATGCATTATGTATTGACAATTTAATGAGGCTTTTTGAACTACAAAACTGCATTGAAGATGAACTTGTAATCTACTTAACAAAACTGAGAATCAGCGATATTTCTGCATAGATATGTGAGCTCGGAACTAGGGCTTTGAAGACCCGCCGATAATTCAGATTTTGTAACTTTATTATTCTTTTTAGAAGTATAAACAAAATTCAATCCTAAATAAATAATCAATGAGCTTGTCCATTCAGAACATACGTATGGGAGATAGGGTGGGGAACGATAGGTCAAAGTAAATGCATTTCGCAAAAGTACGTGTGTAACTGCATACTCTTTTTGAGGAGGGGATGGGCTAAGAAAGAATCAAAACGCAGATACGAGCAGCAAAATTCGCCTTAATAGCGATCTACTATTAGCTAACAGTTGCAGCCAGGGCTTGATCTGCCAGCCACCAAAATTGCCAAAAAAGATTTTTTGAGCAGTTAGCGATTTTTTTTTTCATTTGGCGAAAGCCTTAGGAGAAGTTTTTATTGATCCTTCGTTCTTAGAGCCTCAATTACTGGCTTTATGGTGATGAACAGAGAAATACATTGATATATTCCAGTGCACCCGAAGGGAACAACTGTGCAACAAATTTGAAGAAAAAAAGTATGGCCTGGCAAAAAAAGAATTATTTAGGCAAATTTTAGGCAAATTTTTTAAAAGACTCAAATCAGGCCCTTTCCTCAACTAAGTTCAATCCTCAACTAACTATGATCAACTAATATGATCCTCAACTAAATATGATCCTCAACTAAATATGATCCTCAACTAACTATGATCCTCAACAAAGTATGATCCTCAATTAAATATGATCCTTAACTAAATAAGATCCTCAACTAAATATGATCCTCAACTAAATATGATCCTCAACTAAATAAGATCCTCAACTAAATATGATCCTCAACTAAATATGATCCTCAACTAAATATGATCCTCAACTAAATATGATCCTCAACTAAGTATGATCCTCAACTAAGTATGATCCTCAACTAAATATGATCCTCAACAAAATATGATCCTCAACTAAGTATGATCCTCAACCAGGTCTTGATCTGCAAGTTGCCAAAATTGCCCCAAAGTTATTTTTGGAGCAGTTAAACGATTTTTTTTTCCATTTGGCGCAGTTTTTGCTTGATGAAGTTTTTGTTGATCCTTCGTTCTTAGAAGCTCAATTAGCTTACTGTCTTTATGGTGATGAACAAAGCAATTATTTTATATATTCCAATGCACACGAGGGGGGAACAACTGTGCAACAAATTTGGCGAAAAAAAGTATGGCCTGGCGAAAAAGGAATTCTTTTGGTGAATTTTAGACGATTTTTTGCAACACCCAGATAAGGCCCTGATTGCAGCACTAATCTATTACACCGCTATCATATTACAGTTACATATTACAGTTACATATTACAGTTACATATTACAGTTACATATTACAGTTACATACTACGCTTTTATTGTCACAGCTAGAACAATGATATAGCCATTCTTGATGCGGTTAGGTGGGGCTAATATGTACATACTTGGGGGGTGATCTGAAAAATTACGCTTGCGTACACCAGGGCAGAATCAGATTTAGCGAGTTCTGCGTACGCAGCAAATGAAAAAGGGGTACATTGGCAGATCAAGGCCATGTCCGACCTGCTCCGAGACAAACATCCAGCCCTTGTCCTCCCGCACACACTCGTACGTCTCCCCGAGCAGCGGGTTGAACGGCTTCTGACCTGCGCGCGTGTATGTGGATGCGTACGCGCTCACGGAGAACGCCGCGACCAATACCTGCGTGGCAGTGCACTGGTGAACCAATCAGAGGCACGGCTCGAGTCAGTCACCACCAATCAGAAACAAGGATTCACTCTCCAATAGTTACTAGTGGATTTTCGATACGGTTTTGTTGTCATGGTGCTGTGGTAAGTCGCCGTTAGATCAACCATGCTAGTATTTTCAATTTTTCCTTTAAATGTTATTTTTCCACCTTTGAAAGGTGCAGTATGATGAACTGAACATATTTACGATAAAGTATTAAAGTAAATACGAAAAAAATTAGGAAAAATGAAGAAAAAATATAAAATAAATAAATAAAAGTCCTAAAAATTTACAAAATAATAAATCTCAGATAGATATAATAAATGATGCACAGCTACAGTGATGAAGCCTATCCCACTCACCATTCGCTCAAACGGGTCACCTATTTCAACAACCCTATCGAGAATCTCGCTGTACTCCAGCTCTTCACACAGCCTCTGTAACAACAACACCAACCTTCGTCAGGATAAACCTGTTTTAAAGCGTAAGGATCAAGTATGGGCATAGGCCAATACTGGCTTCTGTGTTTCTCTTTTCGCTCAATCTCATTTTTCGCAATATTCATTGATACACGAAACAATAGGCGAGGAGAGAAAAAGGACACTCAAAGCTGCAGAACGAGAATGCTGCTCATACAAACTTCATTACGCGGCGGGTAGTATGTATTACCTTCATTGTGAATCAGATGCAAATTACAGCGCAACTCTCGCAAAACATTTAGACTCAAACAAAATGCGTGTATTCAGGATTCAAAATGGCCTCAAACAGAACCTGTTGATCAGAAAATAAACCAAGGAAAATGTTCCTTCTTGCTTTTTGGTGTTCTGCCAATGACAAAATTTATAAAAAATTTAAATTCTATTGCAACCTTTCCTACGAAAGTGTCAAAAACTACCTGCAGCGCATTGAGGAACTCATTGTGGGACACGGGCAGGCATTCTTGGAGAGGTCCTACCTGTAGCGCATTGAGGGGCTCATTGAGGGACACGGGCAAGCAGTTTTGGAGAAGTCCTACCTGTAGTGCATTGAGGGGCTCATTGAGGGACACGGGCAGGCAATCATGGAGAGGTCCTACCTGTAGCGCATTGAGGGGCTCGTTGAGGGACACGGGCATCGCAATCTTGGAGAGGTCCTTGCCGATGTTCTTGCAGAGCAGACTCCACATGCTCACGTCCGTCTCCTGGCGCGCCACCGGTAGCTTCGACCGACGACGGATCTGGAAGCTGCCAAACTGATGCTGCGTCTCGTTCTCAGCTACAACGAGTAATTAAAGTGTTCGTAGCTGCAACGAGTAATTCACTCGTTCTCAGCTGCAATGAGTTGAATTACAAAGAACACTAATTGTGAGCTGCAATCAGTAATTAACTAATATCATTTAGTTGAATCCGTAATCCGAGCTTCGCAACTTAGATCACTCGGCCACCACACTTCGTCGCTATGCTAGCCTATGGCATGCCTGGAAACCTGGAAAAGGTCAGCTTATGCATAGCCTAACCTGTGCTAGCATGGAAAAGTGGACGTAACGTGTAAATGATGATGATGATGATGATAACGCAACACATGCGTGCAACTGATACCAACATGATAGCATGTATGCACAAAGCAACTGCATGACTGAAGAGATACAAACTGCACTGACATGTTGGCAGCGCGGTGGTCTCTGTATCGGAAATATCTTCATCTTCTTCCTCCTCATCCTAAACGAACACGCGCACAACTTTGACTAATACCACGCTACATTTTCAGAACCGATTACAGGATCGTTCAAAGTAGACACAGCTATTTAGCACAT
The DNA here is from genome assembly GCA_034695025.1 of Chamaedrilus cognettii. Classification (NCBI taxonomy): domain Eukaryota; kingdom Metazoa; phylum Annelida; class Clitellata; order Enchytraeida; family Enchytraeidae; genus Chamaedrilus; species Chamaedrilus cognettii. Next base: position 19,007 of record JAQIWG010000949.1, read on the forward strand.
CTCAGATCACGAAATAATTTACTAACAGTTCGTGAAAAAGCGGAGTGAAGTTCTATATAGTCGACTTGATGCATCTCGTAAAAGCACACACTCAGGAACCATTCAGCATCTAAGGATTGAGGGCAGCAAAAAATATCATATATAACAAAAACAAACTTAAGTCTAAGACGAAGTATATTACATCGAAGTCTATACTACAAGGATGGTAGAAATTACCATTTTGAGAGGCAGTGCAAAAGGTGCACAAATGTATAATACACAATGAAAAAAACTTTACAGCCAAAAATTATGACAATAAAGTTCAATAGAGGAAAGAATGAACTAGGTTATTATTATTATGATATGTAAACAAAATATAATGAAAATATATATAATATAAAGAATGCGGAATATAGGACTCCTATATTCCGCATTCTTTCCTCATTGTATTTTGTTGTCTGCTTTGTTGACCGCCCCATTAAATCACAAAAGGAAATCATCAGTACAAAGGAAGGTGATGCAGAAGTGTGCGTACCGGTACTTCACAGTCGCTACTGACAGAGTAGGCCTACTGTAGTAACTCAGGGTGTAGAAGTGTACTTACCTCTCTCTAGTCACTCGGGCTGTAGCGGTATATTTACCTCCGAGTCGTCACTGATAGAGCACTCTAGTCGCTCAGGGCGTAACTCCGGGTGTAGAAGTGTACTTACCTCTCTCTAGTCGCTCAGGGCGTAGCGGTGTATTTACCTCAGAGTCGTCACTGATAGAGTACTCTAGTCGCTCAGGGCATAGCAGTGTATTTACCTCTGAGTCGTCACTGACGGAGTAGTCGAGTCGCTCGGCCGCGTCGTAGAACTCCGTTGTGCTCTCGAGTGAATCAGAGGGCGCCAGCCGACCGTGAGCGACCTATAGCAAGTATACACTTATTTAGCCTCTTAATCAACTTCATTGACTCAGAGCAACGCAGCATACATACACATCACATAGTACTAGAAAATATAACACGTAAGGTAAATAAGTTCTCAAGGTTTAAGGACCTATTATAGTCCGATTCGGTGCCTCGAGGCCAAGCAGAAAACCGCTCCCACTGTTGCGCGTGTAGTAACAAAGACTATTACTGTCCGTGCTGTGCGGGAGGGGGACAAAACCGCCCTCCTCCTTCTTTAGTCGCCTCGATGACTCCCCTGGGGGGCTCTGGGCTGCAAGTCTATTCTTTGTTCCCCGGCTGCGATAGTTATAGTTGGTGAGCTAAGCATAAAGAAATCAACACGCAAGACAACATGGGGAGGAAGGGGGATGGAGCCACATAGGATTGCGCAACAGACTGAAGGTAAAAAAAGGGTAAAGAGGGGAGACAGTCAATAGATATTCCCGTACAATTGAAGGCGAATAAAGTCGTCTTTTTCAGGGAATATAAAGCTGTTAGAGCGTTGTCGTCAAATTAATTAGTTCATTTTAAGTTCAAGCATAATTAAACCAAAACAAACTATTCATTATCCTTGAGCAGTGCACGCAAAATGCATTCCATAGAATTTTACATTGTATTCAACTCTCCTCACCCTCTCATAAGAAGGTCCGCTGTTGCCCACGGCGCCCCCGGGCGGCGGAGAAAAAGGGGGAGCCTTTGAGTCAACGACGGACGACTCACTGTGGATCCTCTGCAGACGACTGCGCAGCTCCGCGTTTTGCTTCCCCGACTGAGTGAACATAGCGAGCATAAAGTGAGTCATAGTGGCGTCACTAACGAGGGGGCATGGGAGGGCGATATATTGGGGCGTTTACAGACCATTGCGTAGGTCGTAAGTGCATAGCAACAAAGACCATTACAATCTGATTGTGTGCGGAGGGCCACGCACAGAATCGCCCTCCCTTCTCAAGCCGACTTTTACGACTCGGTCGGGGAGCTCTGGGCTTTGTTTCCCGGCATGCAGGAGAGGCATGGGAGGGTTGCTGCTTCTCCAGGTAAAGGGTCTGTTCCCCTCCCAGATGATCTCCCAGATGGTAGTAAAAGTAGCAATTATTTTCTTTGAGATTTGATATAATATATTAAGCATCACTTGAGCATTTTAGTTTCGCCGGGTCCAAATGAGCCATGTAGGTCAACACAACTCATTTTTAAGGTTTTGGAATATACTTCTGCATGTAGATCCTTAGCTTCATTGAGCATCTGTCTGAGGGTCTTTACGTAGACCTCTCACTTCAGCGAGCATCTGTCTTAGGGTCTGTATATAGATCTCTCACCTCAGCGAGCATCTGTCGCAGGGTCTGCACGTAGGAGGCGCTGCCGAGGGACGAGGGTGCACTGTTGTTCTCCTGCTCGATGGCCTGCTTCAGCCGCTCCCTCTCGGTGCTCACCATGCGACAGATTCCCTTCAGAGCCTCTACCACTGCAAGCATAGCGAGCGATACCCATCTTCTGCGGGTCGGGGGGGAACAAAGAATTGGCTTGCAGCCCAGTGCGCTCCGGGCGAGTCATAAAATAGTACTAGAATTTTAATTTAGGTATTCTGTGGAGTTATTGACCGAGTTTCTATTGAAGTTTCTATTGAAGTTTCTATTAAAGTTTCTATTGAAGTTTCTATTGAAGTTTCTATTGAAGTTTCTATTGAAGTTTCTATTGAAGTTTTAATATGGGGAGCTCCCGTAATACGTCACATAAAATAATTAAAATAAATCGTGCTTCTCTTGTTTTTAGCACCAAGGCCGTTGTGCTAAAAACAAGAAATGCACAAAATCTTTTTTATGTGACATATTGTGGGAGCTCCCAATATTAAAATTGCAATAGAAAATCCTCAGGGAACATCCGTCTAAGATTCCGCACGTTCATCTCTCACCTCGGCGAGCATCTGTCCGAGGGTCTAATACGCTGAATGCTAATATACGTCAAAGTTTCTTGCAATTCGATAAAGCCCAACGCTGTGCCAGTGAGAAGCCAGCTGGGGGCGCCACCTACCGGTCTTGGCCTGGTCACAGAACTGCTCATGCAGCTCTTCTCTGTTTCCCGTCGACGTCTCGCCGCTTGCCACGACGTGATTGGCCGTGTCAGAGTCGGGCGACAACAGATTTGGATTGGATGAGCTGAGACTGAGCAGTCCATTAGGGGCCTGCAGACATTTAAGCGTTTATTACTGAAGTGTTTAGAACTGAGACTGAGTGTTATTACTATCTACAGGCCCCCATCAGGAGCCTGTAGACAATGCAGTGTGAACTAGGTAAGAATTATGATAGTGTGCAGAGTTGTAAAGAAATGATTCATCATCACCATCATCATTATAATTTTCCTTTTTCTCGTCCATTTCCGTGCTGGCACAGGTTAGACGTTTGCAGTCACGGACACAGGCCCTCACGTGGCCCTGACTCCACGCGGGGCATCAGTGACTGAGAGGCCTTCAGGGCCTGATCAGAGATTCAATCAATTCTACGATCTGCATTGCACAGAATTAAATCTGAGCGCTCAGCATTACCTTAAAAACCCAAATGAAGAAGTTTCAATTGATGACAAAATATTTGTAGATCAAAGTTAGCGCCACATTTATTCACAATACACGTACCTACTAAATATAATCTGTAAAATAATTAATTCAGATCTATGCATACATTACATGCAACAATGAATAATATTCAGACCAGATACGAGTGCATATATCAATCCGATGCAGAAATCTGCTTCTAATCATAATCATCGACTGCAAAAAATCACTTTTATTAAACATAGCCTCTACAGATGCTGCATCAAAATCTACACATGCACTTTTATTTCATTTTTTCAATAATTTCTATACCGGATACAATTTAATCCATGTATTTAAAATGAAGGGGTAAATTTTAATGGGACAGTACGAAGGCCATAACTAGCCAACTATAAAATCATATATATTCGTATCCATTTTTTTTAAGCAGATAAAATCAAAATTTTCTGAACATGCTGATTAACCAAGAGACGACACATCATTCTATTACAAATGCATGCGGAAAAATAAAATAATTCTTGACTCATACTACATCGAACCCCAACTCAAACTTATACGAAACGCAGGCCTTCTTGTCCATATGACTTCATTAAATATCTCATTAACAGTTCATTGCGTTGATTCTTTACATAAGGTATTAAGGGCTGGTTTCTCCAACACAGATTCAATGGTGGTTCAGGATTCAACCCACCTTTTTGCATAGGCTAAATCTTGAACCACCATTAAATCCACGTTGGAGAAACTGGCCATAAATGTTCATACACATATTCACATGTAGGGTATTCAGCAAAGCTACCGCTGTTCCATGAGAAAACAGCTTGAAGTTGAAATCCTAATTTCTAGAAGCCAACTACCGTACCCGAATTAACTGCCAAATATTATTAATGACTACTAGCCAACCAGAAATAAATATTTAACTGCATTGTACAAGATCCGTGCCGCCCGTATTAGTCATATGAAATAGAATATAACATAGAAAATTATTTTTCAAAGCAACCTACAGGTAGATATGTGGACTAGAGCTATGAAATACTTTGAGAATTTGTTCAACAGTACATATTAAACACATCCTGCACAGTAAGCCTTACTCAGGCCAAACATTGTTAACTTAACACAAATTTGACAATTTTGAATGTGAATATGATAATATGTCAATATTAAAACGATTTTGTGTTTCATGATGTATTTTATGGTCTTTTCATCTGTATTATGCTTTTTTTTTTGGTAATTTATGAGGCAATTAATAAATTGTCATTAATTTGTTGCAAGGGGGGTTAGGCATGGGCATATTGCCCTTACGGAGATGTATTCTCTTTATGCTTAGCCAGGTAACTTGACACTCTGCGCATTTATTCTTGTTTGTGTTTATGTACTGAAGTTACAAATGTGAATAATAATAAAAATAAATAAATAAATAAAATTCGGATTTGAAATCCCAAAGTATATGTCATTAGATATCAAACTAGATCACATTCTTTAAACAAAACTCTGCTGAAATCTAATACGTTATATTTTACTTCTGCCGCAATATTCATTTAAATAAATAATTGCTAGTTTTTTCTGCTTGTTAACACAATCTCCATCGAATAAAATATAGTAGAATAAATCTAAATTGTCCATAAAAAAACTACAAAATTCTAAGCTCTAGGATCCATGTTCTAAAAGTTTTACAGAAACTAGAAAGAAGCTTGACTAGGACACGATGCCACCACGACCAATAAACAACGTTCACATTCCATAAGAAGACAACGAGACAGGGCTTCCGTTAAGTTTTTTTTTGGGCACTCAGACACCAAGGCCCAGGCGTTTTGTGACCTCAAGAAGCCAGGGTCTTCTTTTTCTACCATCCTAGCAACGGGCGTACTAACATACCAATAAGTATGATGCAGTTATGTACGGCGACACCGAGACCCTGAAATCAGGCGTCTGCAGGGTATGATTGGAGTCTCGTGACGCGGCAGGTGTGATTTTTTAACGTCGAAGTCAAATTTTCTGGCGTCATAGACGCCACATGCTGGTTAAGGATTTTTTTTTAAAGGGAGGCTAAGGACCGTGTGGAGTAACAAAGACTATTACAGTCCGGTTCTGTGTAAGAGGGCCGCCACTGAACCGCACCCGCATCTTTAAGTCGCCTTACAAAACTCGCTCGGAGAGCTCTGGGCTGTAAGTCTATTCCTTGTTCTCGACTTGCTGGGGTTCCAGTTAACGAAAGCCCTGCAATCAGACGCTAATAGTATTCAATCAAAGCAAGCATCCAAACTAGCGATACACGTATCTGCACCACATCGCCACTTACCGACAGCCTATCTTTGCTCTTTCGATCCTTTTTAATCGGTTTCGTTAATATATACTTTCTGCCGGCAGTTTTGTCTTTTTTGGCCACCACAGTCGCAGACAGGTCTGTGAGCTGGGTGTGGTTAAACAGATGACAGAGACATGAAACAGAGACATGACCCTAGGTGCTACTGGCAATCGCTAAATTGTAAAATACGGCATGACATGGTATTCAGTTTACGCTGCCAAGATACGTTAAAAGGGATGATAAAAATCAATGAAACATTTGGAAGATTTTACAGCATTGGTCAAGAGAAATCTTGATAAATTTTCTTAATATCGGTGTATGTTCAGAAATTTTTCCAAGTTTTGTGCTAGACAAGTAGATGATGTTATTATCAGGCTCACAAGTAAGATTAAGGCTGGGTATTTCAATAAAGCGTTAACTTTATTCCAAGATCATGTCGCATTTGAACTCAATCGGTGCACAAAAAATTGATAATGAATTTATCTAACGCCATGTGATTGGTTAAATACAGACATAAATAAAATAAAATACAGGCATAAATTTTATTTTATTTTATTTTTATTTTTTGTCAGCCAATAGCTAGACTTCATTATTTTATACATTTAATACACTAGGCCTATTAAAAATTAATAGTTAAAAATCTCATAAAATTTCTAATTTTGGACATTAATTTAATATTGGATTAAAATTCAACACTCAATTGAAAAACACGGCCTAAACGTGAAAATCCAGGACAGAGCTGACATCCACGGCACTATTCAAAAGTCTTCCTCCTATCAATATGATAAAAAAACTAAAACTAACCACCTTTTTAACGTTTACACGTATTATGTTAATGTCCATGTTTTCACACAGGTCAGACATTTCATGCCCTGATGAGAACTGCAGGAGCGGAGTTTTTACGGCCGGAAGCCCTTCCTGATACCAACCAAATAAATAATTATCTAGCATGGGGTTAGCGCAAGATATTTTACACTTCTGGATGGCATCAGGAAGGGCATCCAGTCATAGAAATTCAGCTCCAGCAGTCCCAACCAGGGTGCACACGTCTATATTCATCTGAAAACATCGACGTTAACAGAATAGACTTCAAACAAAAAGCGGTTTATCGGGTGTTCCTTACATCGTGAAAGTTGCTGCAGGAATTGCCGCTAGATGACGAGTTGCTCTGTAGCTGCTCCAGAATGCCGCAGAGATTAAAGATCCGCGCCTGTGCCGCTGTCAATTCTGCACAAATCAGAATCGATGCATCATGCTTAGGCTAATTCTCTAACGCTGACAACTCATCTGCAGTAAAGAGAGAAGTGTCTCAAATACAGAAAGTCAGCCTAAAATAAGAAGCAGGAAGCCAGCGTACCCTTGTTGTAGGCCTCGTGTCCGTGGGAGTCGATGAGCCAGGTGGCCACGCGACCCTGAGCACGCTCCAGACTGTTGCCCTTCACGCTGCCGCCGTGAGAGCTGAGCAGTGGCGGGACTGTGCGCAGCACAGCACTGCATGCATATATATAGAGCGAAACACATCCACCGTACAGCATGCATATACAGGAGGACATATCCACAGCGCAGCATGCATATACAGGAAAATATATCCACAACATGGCATGTATATAGAGAAAGACAGTACTGGAAGGTTCCACAATGCAGCAAATATAGAAATTTTTTTGTTTTCTTGCTGTATAACGGCACAGTGACACTCGGGGGTCATTGTAGCGCCAAACAATGATATGATGTTGTCTTCTGTCGCTAAATTCATCCATACTCAGGGATCAACCGCGCCCGGAAAAACTAACGAAGTTAGCAATGCATCGCTAGGCTGCTTGAACAGTCTGATCCGCTATTCGATGATAATACCTCATTGTCTGCCATATTCGTTTCAGTGAGTAAGGGATTTTTTCATCGAGTGCTAAAATTTAAACCAGAGATTTATACGCGAAGAACCAACCACATGGACATAAATTAATCATGGATCAAGCTTTCAGGGCGCACATTGGGTGTGATGACGTCATGACCTCGGATTAAATTTTAACGCGTGATGGAAAAACTTGAGCTAGGTTCTCATTCAAAATTCATGGCTTATCTTCACAAGCTTGCGCTATTTATAGCTCGTGCTTTAAGCTTCAGCCCGTAATTCCAGCCAATGTCTCACTCACCGGGGCTACCTGGAGAGAGGGGCATCGTGATTGGACAGAACTCGTCAGCAGGGGTCGTCACCTCGACAAACTTGGGCACGTCCTTGGTGCCGTACGAGATCTCGTGCTGTCGGTAGAGCCGGTGCAGCCGCAGCTGAGTCGTCCACTCCTCAAACGACTTGGAAGACTTCGCCTGAACTCGCAAAAAAATGTTTTTATGCAGCACGTTGCTCCCAGAAATGTACTTAAATGCAATGCAAAGTACTCAATGCAAAGTACTCAATGCAAAGTATTCAATGCAAAGTACTCAATGCAAAGTACTCAATGCAAAGTACTCAATGCAAAGTACTCAATGCAAAGTACTCAATGCAAGGGTAAGAACTTACGATCACACATTCTGGGCCATTGAGCAATGCAACTCAATACTATTCCAGCAACTCACTGAAAACGCCATGTTAAAAAAAGAAAAATTGCAGGCTACCATTGTACGCAATGACGTTATACGTTCCTCTAGCCAACAGCTGCTAACTGCTAGCAGAAGCTGAAAGGAAGCTGCAAGCTTTTGAATTCTAATGTATGAGAAGAATTTGGAAAAGATCATAAAAAGACCACCGCACAAACAAATCAGTGAGAAAAAATAACTCAAATTATAGGACAACACGAATCTCTTATATATCAACACTGAAATGGTGAAAGATGCAGCTGTATAGTCACACCAACAGAGCAAGCGGCCACGCAACCACGATCCTACAGGGGGCGGTGGAAGGTTTACCTGGCAGAGAAAGATCCCGCACAATCTGGCTGAAAAACCAAATTGACTGGACTTGCCTATCAGTTTAGGCACACGATATCCAAAGACCCTCAAGGATGGAGACAGATGATCATTGCTCTTGCTCATGGCGCCCCCACGATCGACGAGGTCAAGGGCTAGGCAGGCAGGCAGGCAGGCAGGCAGGCAGGCAGGCAG
>JAQIWG010000950.1:0-27840 GCA_034695025.1 Chamaedrilus cognettii
TTCGGAGGCCATAGTGTGGGTGGAATAAAATTTAAATAGTTGAAGTTTGGCTTACTTTTTATTGAACCACGGTGTACATGTAGGCCTACACAAGGTGCCCATGGACGCAGTATAGACACTGCAAACGACGCGCTGACTGCAGCGCTGCTGATCGACCATTCACCATTCCATCGCGCATACACAAAGAGATATTTCCAAGAACCTTAGAATCAAGTTCGACCCATGCTGTAGAGCATGATCGGAAGCCAACAGTGTAAGACGAGAGGTGTCACGACAGTGAACGGAGAAGCACCGCCAATACATTATTTATTGAGTATTTTTTATCATTCTTCATTTAGATTAATTTCTAATGCTAGATAGGCGAGGTCCAATATAGGCCAAGGCTAAAGAGTTGTGTGGCTCTGTGTCCCGATAGCAGGCCTTGTTGAGTGCGTGCAAGGCTACACTTTTATGGCTGGGGTTGTTCCGACTTTTTTCAGTTTCTGAAGCGTGATTTGAGCGGATGATCATCAGCAGTTCTCAAAGGTTGAACGAATGAATGGCGAAGTGTCTTTCAATATCTCACCGAAAATTTCCGTAAACCAAAAAATGTTAATTCAGAGGCGATAAAATTCTTCCTTTTCTTCCTTCAATTCGGCATGCACGTTCCATGGTTGGAGAGATAGCAAACAAACCTCAAACTTCTGCTTGAGCGAGCAAGACGCCAGCTGGCGCCGTTGTCATTATCCTGCGCCGCAGTGTGGTATGACATCGTTCTACAACGATTCTTAACGGCACATCACTCCTGCTATGCACAGTTGCACATTGTTCACACTGTCCACACTGTCCACACTGCCCCCACTGCCCCCACTGCCCACACTGCCCACACTGCCCACACCATATACAGAATGCGCATTGTGCATATTGCCCACCGGCTATGCCTATATATAGCTCACCATTTAGGCCTGCATGTTTGGCACTGGCGAAATTATTATCAGGTCCTGATTGTGGTTTAACTACCTCTTGCATGGCTGCCACAGACGCGGCGGGCTCTGCTGCGCCCCAGATAATGGGACTGTATGGCATCTGTCGTCCTGTAATGTGTGTGCAGCAGCGCTGTGTCATCGCGCTGCAGCTCGATATGATTGTATATGCGCGCTGACAGTTTAGCGACGCATCGTCATTTCACTCATTCGTATGGCTTAAATGCACTTAGCGTTCAACACCCATGCATTGGGTGAAGGTGCGCTAGATTAGCTTCGTTATAAATTCAACATTGGTAATTCATTCTTGGTCAATGGCGATTGATAACTCAATGATAGTATAGGCTATACCTGTTAAGAATGAACACTTGATATCATTGTAACTCGATTTTTATACAATTGAGTAAAATAAAGTCTAGATTTCTACCGCGAATCTAGCGCGGTATACAGCCTAAAACTTGTCGCAGGATGTTGTCCCACAATAGCCCCATTATCAGCAGTGTAAGCCTGTGGTAACTCTTCTGACACATGCGGGCCTACATTAGCTTTACATTGAACATGCAATATCACATATACAACTATACAGGCCTTGGCCTAAATGTTCGTAAGCATTTCTAGGCTGTTCTAGATTGCGTCGAATTCGAGAAATCTGTTCGACGAAATGCCGTGGCGAATAGCAGCGAACCTTGAAAAATAAACCTCAGTGATCCACGCACTGACGTCAGGAGACGCTCAGTGAAACACTGGTGTTAGGGTCATAGTCATGCACACGATGGAGCTAAATTTGACAGGATGGAGCTCTGTGTCCACACGATGAATCTTTGTTACGAAGCTGTACGATGGATCTACATACACTATTGTTATGAGTCGACGACACACTGCATTAACTCGGAAGCACGGAGTCGTGCTCCACTAGCTCTACGAGCCAGGGCCATCATCGCGCGTCTCGGGTCACGGCTCACGAACTACACACGCGCCGTATATTCGAACAACACGCAGTTTGGGCCAGCCCTAGGCATCATCTAAAAATGTGATACTCTTTCTATAGGTCAATCCAGAACGGACGTCTTCGTCAAAAATAATAATGATTGGATTCGTGCCATAGTCTCATACATGTAGATGCGCTCAGATGAAACGGACTGTGACTCGCGAGACAATTGCTTCATAGATCAGCAGACGATACGATGTATTCTTTATAATACACGCGTCCAGGATCACAGTTCCATTTCAGATTTTGCACGCGTGTTTGAGTCAAACACAAATATATTTATGTGACACGTCGCGACCAGAAGATAGAAGATTGAATAGAACTAACACTATATGATATATAGGCCCCTATTGGATACGCTGTTACAGTGTCAGGGAACGATTTCGTTTTAGCGGGGGAGCAGAAACCGTCTGTCGTGGAGAAAACTCACGAGCGGGGGAGGGGGTGTTGACAATTTTTTTTCCGACAGTTATTTTCAATCATTTTGTCGGCTGGGACCATCATTCATTTAATGTCTTTTTTAACTTGCCGGGCATTTTTAGGGAGGGCACGGTCCCCCCCTTAATTTTTTTAAGGGGGGGTCTTAATTTTTTTAGCCATTATCACGCCGCCACCGCTGTTACATAACCCGACCCGATATTCACGCCCAGCGGCTCGTGTGTCCTCTATACGTAATCCAAACCTTGCGCTGATTAACTGGTCTAAAATCTCGCGACGAAAAGAAAAACATTGCAACTTGTAAGACTTTTCCAGTTATTAAGGAGGTTAAGAGTAGTAGGCTTACTCCAAAAACGACGCTTTTTGAAACTCTACTCGAATTTGAAATGGGTAGGAGTAGCAGTACTCGAAAAAATGGACGATGGTGTAGTAGGGCTATACTCGCTTTTTGGAATCGCGTGGTAGTAGTTAGGAGGCATACAGCTGTAAGCTTACAGCTGCCTTCAAAAAGACAGATAAAAGACAAAGCACTGCGAAGCAGAGCTTTGAAAATCAAACTGCATGTACGCCTATTGTTAATAAATGACCAATTAATTTTTATTCCCCCCCCCCTCCGCCCCGCTCACGAGTAGGCCTACTCCTTTTTTTAAAGGCATAGGAGTAGGACTACTCCTGTTTTATACGCGGCAGGAGTAACGCTACTCCCGTTTTATAAGGGCTAAACTTAACTCAACTTCTGCTTGACGCTGCAGGATCTGATTCTTATTTGAAGCACAACGAGAACGAAAGCTTATTGCGTCAATATATGCCAACACTCTAAAACAGTTCATTTTCTCCCTTTTATAGTGCAGCGTCTTAATAATTCACCAGAAAAACCACCGACTGTTAAAATCCATGATGCAGGCATGCAGACTTCCGTTCGGAGAGGATATTTAATATATAGGCTTCAGCAGCAATCGCCCCGTGTGGTCCCCCCCCTCCTCTCCTCCCCGCCCCCCACACACACTACGATACCTGTCGGCGGTGACGTCACGAGATCTACATTATTCTGCGGGAGTCTTAACGAAATCTTTTCGGGACGCAAGACGAGCGAATTGTAGCTGTGTTGCGTTGGGTTGGGACTGCCTACCGCGACGTGCGGAGATCTGAGGGAAGGGATGAGGGCGAGAATTAATGTTTTCGACGACTGAGGGCGTCACTGAGGCTGCATGGCTTTGATATACCGCGCACTGCTTAGGCTGTACAGTGTACAGTAGAGCTATATGCATATAAGCTGAATAAGAATGCATTGCAGGGTCTGGTAAGTTAAAAAAAAATTACTGGCCTGTCAAATTATGATAAATATGATAACAGTCTATACTCAATCATGCAAATCCTTTATATGTAATCATTCACGGGCTAGTCAAGTAATCATTAGTAGATTCGACTCACAAATCACAAATGGATGTCTGATCTCATGCTGATGTTGTGTAAATCATGTCTGCATTTTTCTAGTTAAGTTTTTCTTTCTTTGTATATATCTGTATGTTGAACTGCCGAAAGGTGAATAAAAGCTCCATAAACCATTGAAATACAGAAATAGCCTCGGCGACAGACTGCCGTACATTACATCATACGCAAACAAAACGCGTTGGATTGCCTCTAGGCTTATGTATATTACAGACCATGATTGCATTTTGAGGTCGAGTACATTTTTTGCAAGACAAAATGTATAATTACACGTAATTTCTAATGCATCAAGGTCTTCTATAGGATAACGACTAACGTGTTAATGATTCGCCAGATAATGGGGTTATAGACTAGTGTTACTATATGGCTGGATAATTATCCTGCTAAAATCTTGTAAAATAATGTAAACGATGAGGCCTCTCGTCCGTTTTCTCATCTATTCTACTCCGCACTCATTACAGCAGGCATGCCCGCAGCAGTGTTGCTGCGGACGAGTTCAACTCTAGCTCTGATCCAGTAATGGACGGCTCGTTGAACATGTGCAGTTGTGCACGCATTATAAAGCTGGCATTGATCAAGAAAAAGTGCTGGGTGCATAGGATATATCAGTCGTCGTTCAATAGAAGCATGGCGCTGCAGGCTGCAGCTTGGTTCTTACCTCACCTTTCAAGGTCACGAGTATCCACTGTATAGTATGAACACAGCATGCGTGCTGGTCTAGTTTCCCACACTAATTATTACATATCAAAGGGAGTGGGCGCCAACCAGTAACGAGGCTTTGATTCTATTGGATCAAAATTAAGACTCCAATAAGATCACACTTAGCAATACTGTAGTATAGCCTACTTTATGACGTCCAAAGAATTTTGTCAAGCTCAATTTTTGATCAGATATTGGCCTAGGGCCCTAAGCTACTGTTACAAGTTTTCCCCAAGAACACGTCACATCATCCACGTGTAGATGAGACCTACAAAACGGTATACATTCGCTAAAAAAAATTCTCTTAAATTATCGAACCTTTCATTTTATTTAAACAAAAAACTTTAAAAGTGATGATCCTCTTATCCTGACGCGTTAAGCACGGGAGCAAGGAGGGATTATGGACTATACTCTGAAACTACAGACTTAGTAGGGTAGCAGGGATGGGCCTATCATCGAACCAGGAGATATATCGACGTGCATATACAGAGCGTAGCGCACACACCTATCCCATCGTTCACCACGCGAGGACCACAAATTTGTCGGCGTGCGGCGATATGTAGCACTACGAGCGGCGCTGCAGAGCAGAGCGCCGCTCGCTGAGGCCTCGTAATGCGAGGTTATATCAATGCACAGAGCGCGTAACAAAATTGAAGTTCACATGCATCGGCATGTATGTCAATTTGTCAAAGCCAGCATGGGTTGTATTCGACATTTTAAAGCAAGCAATTTTTCATCACAATGGATGAAATTTTTTTTATACTTCATTTGTTTTGCTGCATTATAGTGAAGAAAAGGATGAAAAACGCTTCAAAATCTTGCCATCTTGCTTTCCAACATGCTAATGCATTTAAGGTTAAATATCCGACTACGGGTTAAATCTTGTACACTTCAAACACATTTTTTCACAAGCCTTGTATTCCTTAACTATATAAGCAAATCGCTAGAAATGCCTTCTAGAGATGACACATGCAGGGACGCAAAATTCTCAAAGTCTCAGTCTTAAAGTCTCAAAATCTCAAATTCTCAAAGCCGCAACGCCTCAAAGCCGCAAAATGCATTTAAACTAAAATATCCAACTACAGGCTAAGGACAGTAGTTGCTACAAATTTAGTGCGTTATAATGGGTATAATTTAAGTGTTAAATCTATAATTTGTGAGTCTAATTTTATTTCAGTGTCCAATGGGACGCATTATCTTTTTATGCCGGATACATGTAAGTTTGCGTAGTTTATTTATTGTCTTGCTGATATCCATTGTATTAATAAATTTTGCATATATTTCATTGTATATATTATTGTTGCCTATCATTTATTGTATATATTGATTCAGTGATTTCAAAGAAATTGAAAGTGAATTAGCACGCGAGAAAAAACGAAGTAATTTAGATTAAGTATCGCACTAAAATCTACCTGTGTAAAGAAGATGAAGACTTACAGAGATGCCTTGTATTGCACCAATTAGAGAAAGTTCTGCAGTATGCGGTTAGCATAGACTGCAGCAATAAGGCGGAAGTCCTCTCCACCTAGGCCTACTGTAGGGAGCAGCGATCTCCGACCAATGGGACGAGACAGGGATACTTCCCCCTGAGCCGTGCAGACTTGTCTGAGCGAGGCGCCGCGTGCCTTCACGGCGGAGTGTAGTGGAAGACGAGGGAGCTATGGGCTGGAATCAAGAACAGAGAGGCAGGGGTGTCCCGTCATATGGGCCAGGTCTGACCTTGGCCCGACCTTCTTTGGAAAGGTGGCCCTACCATTAAGCGTTAGTGGCCCTACCTGGCCTGACCTAAAATAGTTTAAGTGGTCCGACCTTTAGCGACTTTTAGCTTGTAGTGGTGGCCCGACCTTGCCGAAAAAAATTCTGTTTGGACTCCCCCCCCCCCCCCCCGGTCTGAAGTGACCCACGAGACGCCATCCTAGAATAGCGAGGGACCTGCCATGTAGCAGGGCACAGAATAAGTGGTTCGATGTGCGTCTATTGTTATGGATCACAGAGCACTGGGCCTATGCATGCAGTCGGCCATGCCAAACACAAATGAGACGCCGAATCAATGCGCGTTCAGACTGAGAAGGGTTTCACGGGCATGCTCATCACGAAAGAAGGACCATTGACCTCACTTATGCCTACATGTATCGGCTTGTGCGTACACAGCTGTCTCAACTGCTCCGAAGAAAGTGTGGAACTAGCCTATACAGTCTGGGAGTCAAGGAGCCAGGGTGCTGGGGTTCGGGACCAATTAGTTGGTCGGCGGGTGGCGCGCCGTACACGCTGAGTCCGAGTCGTAAACTTTCGGCCGCCGCCCGCCGACCGCCGGCTCCGCTCGACTGATTTACACCATATACAGACGCGCCAGCTTCAAACAGACCCACAGTACACACAGTACAGAGGGCTTCTGTAATCTGTAGCCAGTATACACGCGGCGTGGAGCCGTGGAACGAAGCCGTAACTTGAGGAATGCGCTCGCACCGCCACACGCTTGCTGGGTTGGCAAGGGTGGAGGCTGGGGCTGTATGGTATAGTGCCTCTCGTCGATGCGGAGCGGCGTTCCCAAAGGAACGTCAGAGATGATTGTTGCAAACGAGGCGCACTAAAGAAACGTTTAACCAGTCGAGCGGAGTGATCTATGGACGATAACGAGCACGTCAGTCACTCGCTGTCAGTCAAACCGTTCGGGTTTAGATTGAGCGTCTGAAGGAAAAACAAGGAAATAAATCTAGTCAACATAGACAAATAGCCCTAGAGGTTGGATCTGTTTACGTCCTGTGCTTTATGACCTTCAGCGTGCCTACGGTGTAGCTTAGAAAGTTAACATGAGTTAATTTAGTGGTTTAGAATCATTGTGCTAATATCGTTTATAAAATTTCGTCTGAAAACTATTTGTATATTTTGTTGTTAGAAACACAAATTATAATTCTCTGCAACTGTAGGCTATTGGCCTTTGACAGTCGCGTACCGCGGCACCCAAATTGGTAGCGGCACTGGCTGGCGTGTTCCAAATCTGGACCGTGTACCCGGTGGAATGCTGTTCCGCTGCTTCCGCATGCAGCGTCGCATGAAAAGTGGGAAACTACAACACTTTCTGTATTCGGCCTAGTTTAATCTAGAGTTTAGACGCTCTTGATGCGTGCTAGTGAACCGTCAAGACCTGGCATTGGCACATTGCTGACACTCCATCGCACGACAAGTTCTCAAGTGGGGTTTGAGTGATAATTAGGCCTCCCCTCCACGGCAACCTGAGTGATAATTGAACCGCGCTCCATCCGCTCATTAGCTCAGATCTGCGCCGACAGATGGGTCCTTCCATTCTCTCCACGCCCGGAAAAGATCCTCTTGACGGAGGAAGCGAGCGAAAGATGGCAGCGACTGGAGTTACTGAAGCGCGGGACATGGGCCGGGCTGTTTTACTAGGAGTGGCGGGACAAGATCCAGCGAGGAGCAAAGGGACCGCCTAAATCATGGCTTGAGTGGTTTCCCAGACTCTCTAACGTCGGCCCAACGGGGAGGATTTTGATTTATTCGCGGCACGATTTTGGATATTATTGCTCGGCGTAAACGTACTAGACACGCTGGATAATTATGCTGTAAAAGATTACAAGGAAGGCGGTGCGTTCTGTGCTATGCAAATATGAACCGTTTATTCTTTTGAAGATCAACACGGCTCAAGTGAAGATCAAGCATAACCTGACGGCACAAGACTATAAGGGGATAATTCGTACGTTTTAAAAAAAATCAACAGTAACTTTATAACTTGAAAACGATGAATCAAGAACTAACGTGACATTCTGTTTATTTCTATTTCTGCGGTCAAATTATTAAAACCCCCTGATGTACAATTTCGCATTGACAATCCTTTCATTCAACTTTAGGGGAAAGCGCGAACGCAGTCCCCAACTAACAAAAATTACGCACTCGACTCGCCCGCATTTGGGGCGATCGCAGGGTTCAGCCCGACCGAAGTGCAATGGAAAGGCCTCGACCTGGGGATTCGGCCTTCTGGATCATCGAATTCCCCGTGCCAGGTAAGTATGCCAACATTTACAATAAAATGGACTTTATTTGTAGGTTGCGAGTGATATGAGGGATTGTACTACATTTTACTGAAAATACATTTTAAAATAAAACAACTTATTTCTTATTTGAGTAAAATTTACCGATTAATAGTAAAATAATTTTTTTATGACATAGGAATATAAAAACAGAATTATTCAATGATACTTTTTGAAAAAAGTAGCAAAATATGTAGCAAAATAATAAACAATTAACTGTTATTCTCAATGTGGATATGGCCCAATGCACAATAGACCCATATGCTTCCATCTTCCGAATTCTCCAAACTCGTAATGAGAATTATTGTGACAGACATCCACAGAAATAGCAGCCATCTCCCGCGCCATCCCCCGAATGTTTTGCAACTTTTTATTTTTGACTAAATGGCGATCACTGGCAGATTATATCGCCATCTTCCGAATATTCAAAAATTCACCATTTTGACATTACCTCACCAGCTCATTGGTTGTCCATCTGTCAATCGTTATCCAATGTAAAGCGGCATAAGAGTATAATTTAAATGAATTATTAATTATTAATTAATTAGTTTACCATAGTTTACCATCCACCACCAGTTCTCCCCACCCGCGCTGACAGTTCAACAGGGGAAAAAGCAGCTCTGCGTATTTCAATCCCCTGACCTGCTTCAAGTAGACATCAAGCTTGTTTTTGAAGGCATTGGTACTTTCTGCCTATATAACACTTTCAGGGAGTTTATTCCATTGACGATTATTAATTCCTATTAATAATCGTAGCATTAATGTAAAGGGGCATTTCATCTTGGATTAGCGCCCCCAGGCTGCTGGGTATTAGGAGAAACAAGGACCAGTAGGCAATGCAGGGATCAAAGTGTGTGGGCATGAAGTTAGTGTAAGCTAATGTAAACAAAGCTTCGCGCATCAAAGGTAATATATTATAATTCATATTATATACATCAAAGTAACATAAATGAATATATATTTAACTGTAGAGACCCAGTATTTATTAATTGCTTGGACCTAGCCCTCAAATTAGCAACTTTGATCATTGTTAAACCGAATTTATTGCAACGTAATAGTTTGGTTTCGTTGGCTGACAGAAGAGATTAGAAAGGATGAGCGTGGGTCAGGAGAGCAGGGGTCAGCAGGGCGGGGGTCAACAGGGCGGGGGTCAGCAGAGCGGGGGGGCGGCGCGGTGGAGGTTCAGCGTGGAGCAGCTGGAGCTGGTGCGGAGGCTGCGCAACAGCGGCCTCACCAAGGAGCAGGTGACATCCGCCTTCAGCGCCTTCGAGGCCCTCGAGCAGCAGCTGACTGCTGGGGGAGGACCCCCCCTGCTCAGGGACGGACCCGCTGGACTCGTGAGTCAGCCACGCTCACATTTAGATTAGGGGGCCTTCCAAGAACACGCCCCTTGTGAATAGGACTCGGGGGACCGTGTTCTCGTTAACCCCTAGTTGGATATTTTAGTTAAAATGCATTTTTTGACTTTGTGGCTTTGTGACTTTGCGACTGCGACTTTGCTTAGCAAAGCATCCACTCCAGCCTCCTCGATACGCAGCGAGCCTCGATGAGTCCGTCGGGCATGGTGCTATTTTTGAGCCTTTTTCATAATTTTTCTTCACTATAATGCAGCAAAACCAATGAGGTATTAATATCAGTGAGGTTGTAGGCCTATTTCACTCCCATGTGATGAACCCCCCCAGTCATTTGCCAGTTAATGCTCTCTCTACCGTGTAGGCTGCAGTGAGTTATTTTCTCATCTTGACCTTCATGATAATTACCGCGTGGGTCACTTAGGCTGCGTTTTTACATCGAGCGTTAAAATTTAATCCGAGGTCATGACGTCATCACAGCCAATGGGCACGCTGAAAGCTTGATCCATGGTTAATTTATCGCCATGTGATTGGTTTTTGCAGAATAGATCTCGGATTAAAATTTTAACGCTGGTTGGAAAAACCTGGCCGTAGGATTTAGTTGTGATGACTCCATGAAGTGAAATATGAGTGGTGTAACACAGGGTGTGGGTCGAGTGAAGCAGGAGCCGCAGCATGGGGTCGAGCTGCTACAGCATGCGCAGCAGTGGCAGCAGCAGCAGCAGCAGCAGGTCTGCGCTGATTGAGCACAGCTCCAACTGATATATATGCAGTCAACAAGGCTTCTAGATTTATAGTTAAAGCTGCAGGATTTGATATTTAAAGTAAATGTAGATAATAGTGCTTCATAAACTAATGAGTAATCATTTATTAGCCTGTTAATGGCACCTCTAGTTACAACTGTGAACATCGCATCGACAATCAAGAATGCCATAAAAGTACAGGTAATCAAATATGTTTTTTGATCATTTGATCAAAATAGGGATAAAGGAGCAGAAACTGCATGATGTACAACTTTAGCTGAAACTTAGACAAAGTTCTGGATTTTTTTTTGTAATTTGCGATTCTGAAGGCTATTTTGCAATCGCAGATTTCAATGGTCCCTTTTATGCATGTTGTTTTTGTATAAGGACGAGTTGTTGCGAGCCATGCTGCAGCAACAACTCGTCAACAACGCTCGACACAACCGGCAACTCGACTTTGTCGCAATGGCATCTATGCCTAACGGCAGCGACGATGTCAGTGGGGGTGGATTAGGCGTGAGTCCGACGGACATGTGGGAGGGGGAGGTGGACCCCCACCAACTCTCTCACTTCCTCGCGTGAGTCTGGCACGACCGATGAGTGCTGGCAGTTATATTGTATATTGATCCATTAATTGGTTAGTTATTAAATTTATAAGTTTCTTTAAAGCTTAATTTGCCAATGTGTATTGTGATTGGATGAGTAGGCAGGCAGGGCGAGGTGGAGTGCTGTGAGGATGTAGGGCTGTGTTGTGATTGGTTGAGCAGGCAGGGTGAGGTGGAGTGCTGTGAGGAAATAAAGGCGTTTGTCATCAAGCACAACGTGAAGCAGCAGCAGATTGCCTCGCTCGCTGGTAACACATCAGCAACCATTCTCTAGACACTTGCTGCACAACGCTCCTCATTTCTTTTAATTTCTGAACACTATGTTTCTCTGACTTCAGCTCTGCTGTGTACGCAGCTGATGGTCCTTGACCTATTCACACAGTGGAGTATTTGGATCTCATGCTATCTGAGTCAGTAACCGCCACGCCTCTGATTAGTGTGTCAGAGGATGCAGATTTGTTGACAATAATTATTGTGTGCTTTGTGCGGTTGGAGTCAGCCATGTATTGTTGAGTTGTTGTGAGGTGTCAGTGCAGAATTGTTGTGATAAGGCGTGAGTCAGCCGTACGTGAGTCGCTACCTCAAGGGCGAGTTCACGTGTATGTCGGAGCGCTGCTGCAGATCTATCAAGCGCTGGTTCATTGCCTTCCGCAACCATCCCCAGGTCATCGGTCTGTCACCCCGCACTACATCTCTCTAACTTATCCCATCATGTTGTATCTCTGTTATATCTGTGTTGTACTGACTGCTATTTGCATTCATAGACTGTCAAACTGAGCTAGTTCAATTCCTCGGTAGGTGTGTCAAATAACCAAATGTAGCATTTATCGTTCTTGCTAGTCGTATCTGCTCACATTTTTATGCATTGGTCGGTGTTCAGTTACGAGTCAAAGCATCGTACCATGTTCAGTGTAGTTGATTCAAAACAGTTCAGCTGAGATTTATATATAGAAGCAAATGGTTCACTCTGATTGGATGTGTGGCAGCTGCTGCCGCTAACGCGGTTGTCATGCCGACCAGCAACGGCGCCCCACCCTCCCTCAGGCAGATCATTGCTCAGCAGCAGGTGCTGAATCAGCAGCAGCAGCTTAATCAGCAGCAGCTGCTCAATCAGCAGCAGCAGCAGCAGGGCTATGAGGCGCGGGGCGGGGATGATACTTCATCCCCGTCATCCACCGCGGACTGGACGGGGAGCGGTGGTAGTGGTGGGATGCGCCGGGAGCGCTTCACATTCCGCCCGGCGCATCTTGAGATACTGGAGCGCAACTTTGCGGAGCAGGCGTATCCGTCGACGGAACGGAGGGAGGAGATAGCGCGGGAGTGCAGCGCGGCCATCGTCAACACCGGTCTGACTCACCGTTTATCTAAGGGAAGCTAGTCTGGGTCACCGCTCACTTAGGGGTCTAGTCTGACTCAAGCTAGACTGCTCGAGCTTGCGAATGAGCAGTGATCATGCAAGCTTAGTATGCAGATTTAGGCTAGCTTAAAGTGAAAATTGTGTTAGATTAGGTTTGAGTTCTTTGCCACTAATTTGCACTTAGATTGAAATGATTGAAATTTTTTGGGGATTGAGCTCGAGCCGATTTTACGAACCATTTTTGTGCATAACTATTCACATTTGGAAGATATAAAATTAATGTCTGTGGTTGGAGGAGAGTTGGAAGTTGGAATCTCTGATGTAGCTGGAATGTGTGTGCAGATCTGAGTTGTGCGGTGTGTAGTGTCTGGATCCAAGTCTGTGTGAGGTGAATATTTGAGTTGAGGGGTGGGTGGTGTGTCCGGTTTCAAGGGGGGGGTCGGGAAAGGATCGGAGTGTCAAGCATCACCAACTGGTTCGCCAACAAGCGCATGGAAGTGAGGCGTCACGCCCGACAAGGTCACTGCTCACTCTCTCCCTCTTCGCACTACTCGAGCTACAGAATTAGAGCTACTTCAATTCTTCCATCATTTCTCTCTCTATTCTTGATACTCGAGCTACAGACTTCAATTCTTCTACACCCCATTTTTAAACTTCCTCTTTCTTCTTACTACTTTGCCTTAAATTGTTAAACCAAAAAGTTTTCTAAAGGATTTGGTTAACAATGGTTGAAATTAAAATTAGTCGATTATTATTTGAAAAACTTGAATTTCTTTGCAAAGCCTTAATTTATCACAAAGTATCAGCTGTCATAAACACTGCTGAACAGGCAATTCAGCTCTGCTCAGTATCATTAGGAAAGCATAGGTTTTGTAGGAGCATTGTTTGATTCTCCCTGCCTGGAGTATTAGTTCTCCCTGTCTGGAGTATTTGTTGGATATAGTGCGCATTGTTCAATGCGCTGGTGCGCTGCGCAGATGGGTTCAACGACGGCTTTACCCAGATCCTGATGCGCTCAAGGGGCCGCCCCCTCCACCCCTCCGACCCCATTGCCCTCCTTCAGTCCTCCCTCGGCCCCCCGGCTACCCCCCTCCCCCCCCTCTCCCCCCTCCCTCCACACTCACAGGCGGCTAGGGACCGAGTCATGAGTCTCGTCGAACAAATGGGAAGCGGTGGACTTCCCCTCGACTTTACCCGGGCAAGAAGAGGCTCCGCGATGGACTTTGCAGGTGAAAGGAGGGGCTTCGGGACGGACGTTAAGTCTGAGTTCTCTGACTTGATTGCAGGTCGCGTCCTCATTGAACTCGGTAGTGGGGAGCGACCGAGTGCTTCCAGTGGTTATTGCAGCACTGCTGCGGAGGAAATTACCAGTAACTCTAGACCACGTGATGCAGGGATTTCCAATGAAGATTTTGGAGCGGTTCGGCTTGCTGTCTCAGAGGGAAATTCTGGTGGCTCTCGGTCGGCCGATGTTGCTGAAGAGAATTCTACTCACTGTTCATCACAGAAGTCCACTGATACGAGTACTTGCAGTTTTAGATCGAATGCAGCTGAAGAGGGGAATTTCAGTCGTCATCAAAAATCCGTTATGACGGACGGGATTTCCAGTGTGGACTTGCTGGCTTGGGAGGGGGCAGAGGGCGGTCAGACTATACACTCTGGACTAGGGTCGATCAAACTGGGAGGAATGGACGTTATAAGAGAGGGGGGGGAGGAAGGTGAACACCAGGGGGGGGCAAGGGAGCACAGGGGGGAGGGGGCAGAGGAGCAGGAGAGAAACAGGGTTCTCAACACTCCCCCCCTGGTCACCTCTGGGCTCTAACCTCCGTGCTGACCTCACGGCTGACGTGACCTCTATGGCCAAGGCTGATGGTTGGTTTATTGTAGGGAGACAGATGGTTTGAAATGTTCAGAAGATAGTATTAGTAGTGTCAGTGACCGCGCAGGGGAGAGTGTGTGCGTGCAGACTGCTTGAGTTTGCTTCTTGTGCACGCTGCAATCATCATCACCATGTTGTGGGGTTCTGCTCGTGTTGTAACGGTGAACATAGATGGGGATGTCATCATTACCTGCATATTATCTGAATGTCGATCTGACGATTAGCTCTGCAATCATTCACAGTTACTATCTCAGCAGTAGTTGATTAACCAAACCTCTAGTTGATGCTTTGTGTAGATCTTAATTTGCCAGATAAGTAGTTCCTACTTTGCCAGATAAGTAGTTCTTCAATGATGTTTTTTAGCATTTAGATGTTTCTGTATGCTGTGCACGCTCTAAGCTATGCAATATAACATAGAAGTCTTCTGATATAGAATTTAGATCTTTTCAGATTTGAGACAGAAGTCTACCTGCCTCATACGGCGTAGTTAAAATTTGTGTGCTGCATTTACAATTTTATATAGCAAGCTAGGTACAATGGTTTTTCTTTAGCAGTGTGGTGGCTAATGTTGCGACTGATGTTGTTCTGTTTGATCGTATAGGTTGGTTGCAGTTATTTATATTTTAAGCTGTGTGTTAGTTTGAGATTATGCGTCATACTATGTCAGGTTTCAGTAGTAAGCAGCTAGTAGGATTTTGAATTTCATATATATATTTTTTATTGATATATACACTGTGATCCAAAAAATCTTACCGCACTTTATTAGTCCAACAAAATATGATTCAATTTGCATAATTAATTATATTAATAGCAATTTGAAATATCTTAATTTATTTAATGTAAGTTAATGGTTCAAGTACTATCACACGCTAAAATATTGGTGTGTATGCTCAAAGCAAGTGCCCTCTCGATTCATTCTGACATGTTTTTCCAGGCACAGTGTATTTTTGGATCGCAGTGTACGTGATTAGTCATTATTGTGCATCCATATCTAATCTGTTAATTAATTTTAAAATTACTCATTAAGGTTTTGCATATTCATAGTCTGTACTATTTATTAATATATTATTGGTTTATTAACTGTTTGATTTAAAACGATTTGTTCACGATTCTCTTATCAGCAGTGTTCGTTAGCGCAGGTTTCACCAGAATCATCTGTTTCACTAGTGCATCTATGGTATTGACTGCTGCGCGCCAGTTGTGCAGCAGATTTCAAAAGATTTAAAGATTGAAAAGAAAATTGAATGCATGGGCTTCCTTGGCTAAATGTGGCCTATTGGGTTCTGTGCAGGGCATACTTACTCTGTAGTGTCATAGCTTGTTATGTGTTATGTATGTACGTAATGCTGCATTTTTAAAGCACCAAACTACATAATGAAGCATTGTTGAAGTGAATCATTTGTGTGTGCGTGTTGGCCCAAATCTTTGAAGCGTCTCATTACAGTGTAATTGTAGCGTGTGAGGGTGAGTGCGGAACTTGTTGCAGCTCGCTTTGAAGGTTGTGTATTGTGAATGTTCTATAAATCGATGAGCTTCGTTTCAATTTATCGAGTCACAGCTAAGCTGCCTAGTTAACTGTTCGGGTCTTTAATTAGGATTTAATATCATGCTAATCACATGAGTGGTCCTTATTTGATCTGTCAGTTTTCTTGTTAATTATAATGATTACATCCATGTCCCTCAAAAAAGTTTTGACTTCCTTTTACTCTGGCTTGTCCCCCCTACCTTCTGAGCATGAACCTCTCAATGTCCTACACTAGACTAGAATTAGTTTTTTGATGCCAGTGTTTCAGTGGAGAGTTATTTGAATGACTGTAGATCAATATCTCAGTAACCAATCACATCGCGTGACATAGATCCATGATCAGTTTCTCACCGTGCTGATTGGCTGGATGACGTCATGATTTCGGATCTAAAATTGAACTCTCTATTAAACAACTGAGTGTAATTAAGTGTCATGTTTGCTTTTATCTGTTGAGACTTAGGATGAAAGTGCGCCTGTACAGCGCCAGATGGTTTGCACTCAAGCCATTCACAGATAGTTGGACTACCCATGCTGCAGTGACTCATCATATTCTTGCTCTTTGCAGCTGCTAGATGAGATTTGATGTTTTCCAGACAATGGAAACAATTCGTTCACAGAGGTACTGATGCAATAAAGTTTTTGTGTCCTCTTAATCATGTTGTTTTAGCTGAAGCTACTTTTATTTCATACAGAGGCATCACCGAACAAAAATTCTCTCCCTACTGCGCGAAATTATTTGCACAAAGTTTCAGGTCATCACACTTATCCCCCCCCCCCAAGCAAAAGATTTTATTTAGGTTTCTTTCAAATGCAACATTAATTGATCGGTTAAGCTCTGGGAGTTGAAGTCTGTTTATGGAGGAGACCCGTGATGGGTTAATAGTGCAGAACAGCTTAGAGAAGGTTGTTAAGAGCGCTTCTACGTCTACAGAAACTGCTGGTACGGCTGTATGCTTGCAGCTGTGTGCTGTTTGTGTACCTGCACGCCCGTGTAGGCTGTGTGCCCGTATGCTTGTATGTCCGTCTGTCTGTATGCCCGTATAGGCTGTGTGTCCGTATGCTTGTATGTCCGTCTGTCTGTATGCCCGTGTAGGCTGTGTGTTAGTCGCAAGCTGCTGAAGCGTTCAAGCGACGATGATGCATTGAGACCCCTGCCAATGCTTCTGACGATCTTGCTCTTGTTGCTGCTGCTGCTGCTGCTGCTGCTGCTGCTGCTGCTGCTGCTGCTGCTGCTGCTGCCGCCGCCGCCGCTTTGGTCACCATGCAGTTGCAATCGCATGCTCGATCAATGTTCGTTTTTCCACGCGCGTTTATGTTTCAGCAGCGTACAGCGCAATCCCGTAGTTCACGCTGTGGCCGCTGTTACAGCAACAGCAGAGGCTAAGCACTATAATACAATACACAGACCACAGGCTGCAGCAGCTGCTGTGGAAGCACCCGCAGTCGACTTAACGACACAAGAGTTCGATAATTCATGAGTGGCAATCATTCGAATAGCGCACGCAATCCAATCAGCATCAGCGCATTTAATGACGTTCTAGCAGTGAAGCCCGCTGCAGCCCATGACTGATGACATTTTGTGAACTCGATCACGAGACCACGTGTGAACCTTGAATACTCGCCGTGACGCGCTTTGTAGGATAGACATTAACAGTCTTTTTTAGTCTTAGATGTACACAAGAGGAACACGTTGAACATAGGCCTAGGCTTAAGGCTTCAGGACGGTCGTTGTTGCGCTTCGTGGGCCCTAGATGCACATGACATAGCAGCCTTTGGTCGGCTATTGATGAAACAATGAAACTGTAAATTGATGTAATAAAAGCAAATTTCATAACATTAATTGGAGTGAAGTGCGAAAGTGCAAGTGCATGCCTGCTGCCGAGACACCACGCAGTGTCAATCATCATGAGACCAAGCGTGCGCTATTTAAAGAATGGAACACAGTTCTGGCCTATTTTTCATAGTTCGAGTTGGGTTTGGCTTGAATTAGATCAGTTGCGTTAGGCTGGCTCTCTGCGCATTCGCGTATAAATAACAGAACCGCGCGAAGATTAAAAGTCCGCACTGATTTATTCCAGCATCGATCTCTGCCCAGGCCCGACATTAAATCAGCGCACGGCTCCTACTGCAGTGGCACGCAGCTGTGTCGCTACTGCATGCAGGAGAGCATGCATGCACTCTTTGTGCTAGGGTTATAGCAACGTTGTTTGCCATAGAAAGGTTCTAGAACTCTACCAGGTAACAAAACTTTATCGCTCTAGAGGCCTGCATCACAGATCATCTCTGCAGCGGTCATTAACAAGTGTGCGACCCGCAATCAAATGTCGCTAAGTTTTGTGAAAGCATTCATTGCAGAGTGTTGCAGCGCGTAAATATATTGTTGGTATCGATCTCTAGGCTCCCCCCACCCTCCCCTCCTTCAACCCCCCCGTATTTCACTCTGACAGGCAGTGTTGGCTCGCCAGAACAAAAACTTAGAGGGCGAGCGCGCAATTTGTGGGGAAAACGAATGAACGAATGAACGAATTTTTTGGCGAAGGAAAATGAGCAGAGCGAGTGATCATTTAAAAAATCATTCTAATAAATTAAACAAATTAATGGGGAAAGGCTACTCAGAAATTTTGAGGAGAGTGACATGCAATGAAATATCTCTCCACGGGTTTATGGGAAAGATCTTGACTGAAATGGATGAGAGAATATTTGCAAAGGGACAAATTCACAAAAAAACACCCTCGACATACATACCTTTTAGACTTATACTGGTATTGCATAGAACTCATATATAAAATCGCGATTTGTCATCGCTATATCATAAACGGGTCAAAGGTGCACAATACTGAAAGAAACAATTTGTCCTCAGTGACATTGTCACGAAGCCCTGGCTTGTGATGAATGCGGAGTTTTTTCCGATTGGCGACAACATGCGGAGGCAGTAAATATACAGAACGACTGTTGTGTTGTTGTTGTTCTGGTTGTTTAGATAGACGTAGCTCATAACATAATGTAGATGGTACGCGTCTCGCATGTGAATCTTGTCAGCGTATTTGTTTGAGAGCGATGCCTAAGGGATTTCCACCCGCCGCTCGCCGCTGGCAGCCGATATGCGCTACCAACACCAGACCCATTTATAGCCCGCTCTGGTTAGAAGACTTTGACAAGCTGAGAAGTTGAAGTCTCTGTATAGCTAGAGCGGAGATCGAACCCCGGACCTCTAACACGGCAGTCCAGTGATGATACTACTAGACAGCACAGGCTTGTATGGACACGACTCGAGCTGGAAGTAGGGACATGTAGAACAGTGAGGATAGCTGTAGTCCAATAGGCGGACGTCGCAAACTCCGCTGCAGCGAGGCACGTCTTGTGTGGAACGCTCGAACTCATGAATCGTCGCCGTGTAGTCTGTAGGTCTAATGATAGTCATGAGAGGCAGGACTCTCACTACTCATTTATTAAACGCGTCCAGTAGCCTACTTCGCTGTGGCCACCAGCCCTTACGGAGAACGTAACGTTAAACAGCACGCAATGTCACAGCGCAGCTGCGAACGAATGCAGGTAAATTAGTCGACGCGTTTTAAGGTTAATCGATTTTAGTTAGTTAACTTAGTTTTAGTTGATTTGTTATCGTCTTTATGGGTTCTCTATAGCTGCTTAGTTTTGTTATCTAGATATAGCAATTATGCGCATTGGAATGGAACCGCACGTGTTTAACAGTGTGCAATACTGTGCAGTGTGCATGTTTAACGTTCAACCTACGATTCTTCAAACTAATGCCAGCCTTTAATTCTTGACAACTTGCGTGTGAATTACACTTCATTGTATTCGCGCTGTGTGGCGTCGTTAACGTTACGCACGGTGCTGTCATGCACCAATTGTTTACGCACAAAATCTATGAATAGATCTCGTGATCGGGGGGGGGGGGGGGCGGGGGCGAGCGGGGGCGGGCGGGGGGAGGCTGGCCGTAAATCGGAGCGACGGAAAAACCATCCAACGTAGGCCTATAGATCGTCAGAGTTTTTCGAGCCATTGGCGTGTCTTGCATATGTCCAGTAATGCATGTAATGCATGCTTATAATGCACGTGTTGCATATAATGCATATAATGCATGTGCATAATGCACGTTTTGCATGTAATGCATGTGATGCTTATATTCAGTGCAGACAATTTGTGAGCAAAGACCCTCATTGCGTACTTGTTACTTAGCCCGTCAACTCTTATGTACGTCGCTATGATCTAGCCATGCATCTATGTAGCTGCTACAAAGCGTCGCGTGGTGCTTGCTCTACTGCAGGCCTACTATACCTCATCTACTACTTTGAGACCCTTCTTCTTCTGAAGCTCCCACTGTAATAGAGCGTCTGCAGTATACTTCTTAACCAGTGTTGTTTGTAATTAGCAGGTTTACTAATTAATTAGAATTAGCATTAGCTACTTGTTTTAGCTAATTAATTATAATTATAATTAGCTCATAGTCTAATTAATTAGCTAATTAATTGTAATTAGCTAATTAATTAGTACAGCACTGTTCTTAACTGATTTGAACGTTATGGCAGAGTAACATGACTTAAGGGCCTCGGTTTATTAATCCAGCTATACAAGCGAGAAGAGGAAGGATGTGCCAAGTCATAATTGTAGAGTTACCCTCACAGCAGAGGTCGCCAGACTAACGTTTTCTATTGTTCGTGAGCCTGGTCGACCCTCGCGAACGCACGCAGTCACAGCGCAGCTGCGTTCAGCACGCACACTGCTGCCCTCTCGCGTTAATGCCTCATCGGTTTTACTGCATTATAGTGAAGAAAAAGATGAAAAATGCTTCAAAATAAAGCTTGCTACTGCATTTTAACTAAAATATCCAATTAAGGGCCTAACCTTAAGCCCAAAAACTTTCTCGAGCAAATATGCGATATTGTCGCACGCCCAGTTCTTTATAAACGTGTTCAGTTTTGTTTTGTTTGCTTTTCTTATTGAGCCCGTGTTTCTCGCAAATTTTCAATGTGCATTTGAGTCGATGAAAAACACACGATGATTGAGCTATCTTATGACAATAACTTTGTCGCCCGAATAAAATTTATTAATAATTATGCTAATGTTATAGAGTTAGAACTTTGATTTGAATTTAAATATTAAAGCAAAGCGCTTGATTTTTTTAAAGTCAACTATAATTATTGTACCGCTGTCCGCAGTAATACCGGTCATACGAATTATGCATGCTATAAAGAAGTGCCTATATGCCTATCCTATAATGAACGTGATGCGGCAAATCGCATAAATTAGCAAAACTCATCATTAATTGTGCACGTTTGTGAAGCCTGCTATGCGTTGTCCTCTGCGGATCCTGCGCCGTGGGGCGTGTGGACACTGCAGGCCCTTCTATGTACATGCAGGCGCGCTTCCAGCGCAGATTTATGCGAAAATCCGTCTCACTGTGAGGCGGGCTGTGGGGACTGTGAGGACTGTGAGGCCGAGGCAGGCGGACTTAGCGAGGAGGACTCGAGCAATATCAGCACGGGCGAGTTGGATCGTGATGGATGTGAAGCGGAGACGCGCGCCGGGGCGTCTTGGCCCATGTGCAGCGTATAGCCGACATTGCAGCTTGGTTTTCTCGGGCCAGCACATGAGCATTATGGCATAGCTTGGCATTATTTGGCCTGCACGTTTGTGTGACAAATCTGGTATCTTGGACCTGTGTATTTTGGCATTATGACCTCCTACAAGCCGGGGACCAAAAATTGGCTAGCAGCGCAGACCTCCCTGAGCGAGTCATAAAAGGCGACAAAAGAAGGTGGGTCAGTTCCGGTCTGTATAGGCTAATAGCCTTCGTTACTATATACGGCATTTACTTCAAATTCTCTCCCTGTGTTTGGGAAGCTTATATATTATACAATGTTCATTAAGGACAAGGTAGGCCTACTCGTGACTCGTTCCGCTATATAGTATTACGATGATGACCAGTGCAAGGCTGCACGCACACAGTGTACTTTTACACCGTTACACGTGTGGCCAGATCTCCTTGTCACTGCTCCATCAGTCTGCATGATAGGTTGATGATGGGACTGCGGCACGCCACCTGGCGTCAGTGTGGAGACTTGACGGGCGTTTCCTGTTGATTAAATACAACTGAGCTATATTGGAGTATTAATATTTAATGAAGGCGTATATCAACAGAACCATAAACTCTCTGTTGGTATATATACATGTATAACATGAAGCCCTATTATAGTAGCATATGCATATATTATAGTCCCATGTACATTTGATTGTTGTCAGTAGACCAAACTCTTGCGTCTTGCATGCATGCATGTTTATAACTTTCACTGGCAAGTGTCGTGTTACACCGTGTACATCTATGACATTGATTATGATAATCATCTGACAATGATGCCTCATCACAGGCTTAGTATACAGTATAGCAATACTATCATGCGACAGTTTAATGTCAGTGCAAACCTCCTTCTATAGGCGCAGATAGCGGGTGCACACTATATGCAGCTATATGGGGTGGAAAAAAATAACCCCCTAGCAGATTCGAGATAACTCATCCAAAAATTGATATTTTTGCTTCATCTTTTCAGGGATTGTAGCTGAGATAATTTCACACAAGTTCTGAAAATTTCACGGGAAAATCTGCTTTCATTCATAAATTATAAAACTTTTACCAGAAAAGTTTTAAAATCGTTTTACCTAACACAGCGTTGCCTGCAAATGGCATTTTGATGCCTGCCGATCTCCGAAATTCGTCGCTAAACTGGCAGAACCAATTTTGTCAGACTACCATAAATGGGGGGTGGTGGTGATGCGTATAAAGTGCCAGGCCCACTGATCCGTGCTGAAGACAACGGCGGAACTGAAAACGAACCATTGCACGATTTGACTGACTTGCGCTGCAGAAGCCCGTCATCAGAGCCATGCGTGCATGCTGAAGGAGGGAGACACCAAGCATTCATCAGAGCAGACAGCGAATACAGAATATATCAAGATTATTGTTGACCAAAGCAGTCGACTCCTTTCAAGACTTCTTATTTATCCTCAGTGATTCAAAGCGCTGCGACTGAGAGACATAAAAATGCTAATTGCAGGCATAATTGTGTCGGTTAAAACGATTTCTTAACTTTTTGGTAAAAGTTTCATAACTTTTGGATGCAAGCAGATTTTCTAGTGAAATTTTCAGAACTTGTGTCACATTATCTCAGCTACAATCATCGAAAAGATAAAGCAAAAATATCAAGGGGGCTATTTTTTGTCGCACCCTGTATATAGCTGTTCCAGTAGTGGCATGCGTGGCTGTTTACACGCAGGCCTGTGCGCGAGGCTGTGGCGGCATGTGCGCCCTGCAGGCGAACTTGATCGATCGCTGATTCTAGCTGCAGCGGCGATAAGATCCCACCGCTAGGCCCCGCGTCCCTCCACCACCGACGAGTCTTTGACGACCCGTCACAGGGAGCTCTGAGTCCATTTCTTGTTCCCCGGCTTGCAGGGAGAGCGAGCTTCAATGTTTTTGCGTCGAAAATATAATGGCCATGTAGATGTCAAACTTTCATCCTGCTGCAACAACCGCAGCATGGTGTAGTATGTAGCCTACATGTACATGTATGCCAGGCATGCAGTGCATGCCAGGATCTTTGAAACACAGGGCCTACTGCTTGATCAGCAACGAAGCAAAACACAAACGGGAGCCCTCACATGTGACCCCCGCCCTTCCATGTTATCCCAGGACAACTCACTCTCCCCCTCATATCATCCCCCCCCCCTTTACCTACATCTCTGTGGGATGCACGAGGGGTTGCAATCAGCGTTTGTAATTAGACGTGTCCCTCCCCCCCCTCTGATCGATAACTGATCTAGCTGGCAGGGCTCCTCCCACGGGGAGTCACGTGACGGGATGGGGGCGGGTCTTAGGTCACGTGACGGGATAGGGGCGGGACTATGGGTCACGTGACGGAAAGAGAGCGGAGCGTAGATCACGTGACAGGAGGGATACGGGGCAATGCATGCTTTGCCGAATAGCTGATGTAACCAGCAGGAGTTTATCGAGATTTAGTTACAGTCAGGGACCGATTAACATCAATCCGGGCCCTAGGCCAACTTGCCAAGACTTCGTTTCGCCCCCCTCCCCATTAAATAGCAATAGCCCATTAGCTAACCATTAGCTAAGCCAACGCCAATATGCTACTTAGTAGGACCTATACTGGTAACCAAGTTTACATAGAAGACGGCGAGAGGCCTCACATGCGATATTGAAACCATCGTGAAGCAGGAGCAACAACAAAGCAACAACACAGCAATGCATGATGCAATAATCAAGAAAAAATAATCAAGACACTTTCCGGGCCCCCCTCAAGAAACCGGGCCCTAGGCCACGGCCTTGTCGGCCTGTTTGGCAAGCCGGCCCTGGATTCAAGATTGACAGTGTGTTGCTCTAAATGATGCTGAGGTTGACCGTTACGAAGGCCGGTAACATTAGGCCTAGGTGGTGTGTAGAGCTGCAGTCAAATATCCTCCTATGAATGTTTAAATTGAAGCGGTATTCTCCTGAAACTGAGGGTCAAAAAGTAAAGGAAAATAGCGATTAGGCTAACGCGGCTAGCGCACCCCCCCCCCCCCTCTCTCGTGATTGTCATTTCAGCTCTTTAGGTCGAAAAATTGTGTCTCGACCTGAACATTGCCATCTGTCTAAATGAAGCCATCTAGCCTCGCCTACTTCTTCTGGGTGTGACCGACATGAAACATCCTTTTTAATATTTCAACATTATTGTTGTTCCTCATAATACTTTATGCTCATGAAATCCGACGACGGGATCAAGGACTAGATACCACTCCGTCTCACTGCAAGATTTACGTCAGTGGCCCGCAGCGGGCCGCACGCACTGGCCGGGCGGACCGTACGCAAGGGGCGCCACGGATCAATAAGCGGCCCGACAGTCCCGAGGCCGCTACGCACGGCTTATACCCGTCGTATTCGTCAGGCGCTAGGCGGCGCTGGATAAAAAATAGAAGCGCTCACAGGCGTCAATTTATGTGGGTCTGCGGGCGTCGCTGCCCCAGAAATGGAGAGCCAGGGTTGTTGAACTTTCATTTTTAGTTTTGCAACTATTTTTGTCTAATGTTTAGTGCAGGTTTCTTGCGTTCGGTGAGTGTTGTATATGATAGACTTATATTTCGCCTTATAATAGACCAACCCCTCCCCCCTCCCCACCCGGTCGTGACCATGAATACTGTTCTGGACCCTCAGAATCATAAAATGTAAACTAGGGAGCAGCGCTTCCGATTGGGAGCCAACGCGAGAGGCAGATAATCGATAGTGTAGCGTTGATTGTACAATGTACAATTGTACACTGTAGCCTACACGACTGAATGGCTGTGCGTGGGCGACTGCGCGTAACGTCGAGCGTGAAGACGCTCATACAAACAAATGAGCGGAAGAACTGAGAGAATGAGACCTGTTATACTTGACTCGCTATTATTGAGAGAATTAAATCTTTTATACGCCTCCGCAGTTTGAAGCCGCGTGTTCAAATCACCGTGCGACTATGTATTTTCATGAGTTTCTTGCATGATCTAAGTTTGTGACGACCAAACGTGTCCGCCGCTGCAGCGAGGCCTGCCGTACATCCCGTGGGACCCTGGTCACCGCTGCCCTCAGCGTCTGCACAGCCCATTAGGCTAATGGGGCTTTCATTACATTGTCGGTTGGTCGCCATTGAAGCCGTGACTCGAGGCCGAACAAGTCGTTGCGGCGCTCCTCTCGGAGGAACGAGGGCGTCACTCCTGGCGTCTTGCGTCCGCTTCTTGCGTGGCGTACGTGATCATCCCTTGTCTATTACAAGGTTCTCCGAGGAATTGTCCGAACGCACCATATCAGAGGATACACCGACTATTGTAGTTATGTTGACTTTGAATTAAATTCGGTTTATTTTCGGTCACAAAGAATAGGCCTAAAAACGCTCACGGCATTCAAATAAACGTCACAGCAACCTATTAAAAACAACGAGCCGCAGAGTGACATGAAGCACTAATAATGGTGGACGTTACCCACACAAAGACAACACGCTTTGTGCATTGTCGTAACATTGAAACCATTGGTAGAAAGATTGGACTCGCTTTCTGCTTCTAATATTTGTGGTTTCAGTTTTTAATGTTTCCATCTTGGAAAAGATGTCGATGGCCCAAGCACGCTGTGCAGTAGGGCCTATGTAAATGCACTATAGACTCTATGGCACAGAACCCGGCCTGATTAAGCGTGGCTGGTGTCACTCGGGGCAGATCGGGGCCTCACGCTCGTCACCCACGCTGCGCCCTAATAGCGCCAATTTGCAGTAAAACTCGCGCGAACCTCGCATCGCTTGAGTAAGACATCGGCGAACAGTTTAAGTGTCCGTCTGCTTGATGCGCTTGCTATACAACTGGGCTCGTTGTACAGTTGAGGGCGGAATTGTTTATGTTGTCAGTTTATTTGAAAATAGACCCCTGCCATTGTTTTCTGACAAATTGTATCGGAGGAAATGAACGCGCGAATGTTAAATATTCTCGGAACTGAGACAAGAGAACAGCTATTTTATACAGGAAGACCACAAGAGTCTTTCGGCATAGCGTTCTCTACTCAAATAAGCTAAATGCTTTTGAGCATTGGAGTATTGAATCGGAGCATTGCAGTACGGAGTCGCATCGTTATCATTACAACTGAGCTATCATTGTTTTCAATGATTAATATATCGAAGCTGTTATGTTTGTGACAAACAGAATACAGGGATTGATAGGGAATACCCGAGAGATTTGTAGCACGTACAAGGTTTATAGATTATTGATTTGTTGGACGAGCCTGGATGACGAGGCTTGTATTACCCCTCCGTGCATGGTGTGTGTATACGTTGTGTGACTACAGTGTTGACTGTGCCTTGCAGCCATGCAAGGCACGTGCCTTGCAGCCATGCCAGGCACGTGCCTTGCAGCCATGCAAGGCACGTGACACGAATGCATTTAGGCTATATGCTTTTTCATTCAAAAGGCATTATCTACCATAAATAAATAACATCTCATGTACATATATCCCTCCATTATATATAGGCCTAAATTTCAATAATTATCAAATGGGCTTATGTAATCGAATATTTTTA
Source organism: Chamaedrilus cognettii (assembly GCA_034695025.1). Classification (NCBI taxonomy): domain Eukaryota; kingdom Metazoa; phylum Annelida; class Clitellata; order Enchytraeida; family Enchytraeidae; genus Chamaedrilus; species Chamaedrilus cognettii. The sequence goes on from JAQIWG010000950.1 coordinate 27,152, forward strand.
AAACTATCATAGTGACATTGTTGTTTGATTGAACGCGTTTTAAAATTAACGCTGGCATAAGTCATAAACAACTGTTGTGATATTACTATTTATCAACTGCACATGTAATGCGGATAGCGTTCTTGCTTTGTAGTGGTTTTGTATTTCATTTCATATGTGAGCCTCTTAGTGCATAATATAGCTTCGTTTTTAATTGATGCTCTATTTATAGCTTATACCAATTTGGCTAATAGAGAACATGCGACATTAAGTCGCCCATGGCAGTCGTCGCATCAAGAGTCGCCCCCTGTTGTACACACATTACTACTGACTGCAGGCCTGTGTTGTACACACATTACTGCTGACTGTAGGCCTGTGTTGTACACACATTACTACTGACTGCAGGCCTGTGTTGCACACACATTACTGCTGACTGTAGGCCTGTGTTGTACACACATTGCTACTGACTGCAGGCCTGTGTTGTACACACATTACTGCTGACTGTAGGCCTGTGTTGTACACACATTACTGCTGACTGTAGGCCTGTGTTGTACACACATTGCTACTGACTGCAGGCCTGTGTTGTACACATATTACTGCTGACTGTAGGCCTGTGTTGTACACACATTACTACTGACTGTAGGCCTGTGTTGTACACACATTACTACTGACTGTAGGCCTGTGTTGTACACACATTACTACTGACTGTA